>APFE031508112.1:125382-212644 GCA_000404065.3 Pinus taeda
GAAGTGACAAGTGCTCAGATGGACCTTTTCCTTTAAGGAGTCTGAAAAGGAATGAAAGAGACTACTCTGGAAATCTAGACAGAGGGATTACCAAACCAATCATAAAACTGCAGAATACTTTTTACGATACGGCAGTCAATCTTCCCAAATGCTGTGTTCAGTGCATTGTGATCGATAGGGCGGTAGACACGACTTCCTAAGGATAAAGTATATAGCCTATTGTGGTCTCCCAATATATACTCGACGATACATGGGAGCACAAGTCTGTATTGGCACTTTTCGTCTCAAGGAGGAGGAATCACCCAACCTACAATGAAAGCGATAGTTACCAGGCTTTACGACGCCGGAATACGTCTCTAGCCTAGACTTCTAAATGTTGTGCGTTAGGTTCGAAAGCGTTTTTATGTTCATTGAATTTATTTTACATTTGATCTTTCTTAAGAAGTTTGCCTTTCAGGTTCACCACGTTATGTAGATATACAATTCCTAAAATGCAATCTAAGATGATAAGCAATCGTTTAATATTCTTTTTGCAATGAAAATCCTAGCTACTAAGGAAAGAGATGCATGATTCTTTCAATTAGAGCAGAGAGCACACACTAGATGCACTATCCTAAATCAGAATCAACAAGAAGTCTAAATGCAAATGCACATGCATGTATTTGTTTTCGCTTTCTTAATGTGTGAATGACAAAAAAGAATGCTAAGTACAAATTTGAATCGTTTCAAGCGACAATACTAACGATTTTCTTTTCAAAAGACGAAAGGAAGATAATGACTACACTTTGCGATTTTGAATTGAAAACTGCTTTCGACACTTGAAAAACTATTAATTCAAATCAAATACAAGAGTAACAGTGTAATCGACCATCAAGAACAATAGGATTCTTTTCTTTGATTGAAAACGACACTTGTGACACTTCAAAATCAAAAGACGACAGTTTGATTACGCTACTTCTTTGTAAAGGAGAACCGTAAATGACGAACAATACATAAAAACATTTACAGTTCTTTGTACTATGGAGGCTGAATCATGCAAAGGAAGGGAGTTTCCACAGTGGTATACTGATCACAGACAACAAAACTCCTGAATAAAGTTGAAGAGAGTGAACAAAAACCAAAATCTAGAAGCAAAAGAGGTCTTATCTGATCATCGCACCTGTAACACAGAGAAAGAGCGATGCATCTCACCTACTGCACACGGGAGGTGCGATGCATCCAGATTCCCAAGAGGAGAAGGTGCGATGGTCCAGAGACGAGACTTCAACTTGGTTCTGTGTCACAGTTTGCAGCTTAGTTTAGGGATTTAGGCCGAGCTAATGATAGTCAGTAAATGCAAATCACAGGGGCTGATCTAATGAGGCTACTTGAGCCACCACCAAGGCAATTAAGATGTTTTAAAATCAGTTGTTCAGTTCATAAACAAAACCCAGAGATAGACTGAAGCAACATTGATCTACTTTGCACTTGCTTAGCAAATGCGGTTCGAAGGCTAGCTGGCTTGAATTCAGGCTCCGTCTGTAAGTTTATAAAGCAAACAAATATAGATAGGCATAAGCTATTCGCTCCCCAGTGGAGTTTCCATTTTTTTATTGGGAAATCTAGTGTCTATGCAGAGCTTCTAGTCCCACTAAGACAGGTAGCTATCTTAGAAACAAACAGATTAAAGTTACTTTCATTTTCCTTTGCGAGAAGTAGATAGGAGAGGAACAAAGAATACAAACCTCAATATTTCACTCGGTTCCTTGCTTGTTCCTTCTCCTCTCTGACAGATCTTTGCCGCTCTTTCCTTGACCACTCTACTTCAAAGAGTACCTGTAAAGTCAAATCAGCGTAATACCTTCAAAGTGTAGAGATCTACAATCATAAACAATATAGGACCAGATATATATTCACCACACAAATGCATATATTATCAGACATATAAGAATGTCGAGGAAAACTTGAATAGCTTTATTGATGTAAAGATTAGAAGAGAGGATTACAATCCATTGATCTGACCCAACGTCATCCTCCTAGCATGAAAGCCCTTCTTCACCTCATGAAAAGCTTAGATCACCCAACACTATGATATTCCACCAGAAAACCAACAACACTTCCTTACAAGATACAAGATTCTAGCCTCTGGATCTCTGGGATGAGGGATCCATATATAGATGATTGCAGGGGGGTGAGTTAGCTTTCGGGATTTTGATTAGTGTCCTCTCTCTGATAGTTCTTGATTCCACTTGGAGATTGATGATCTCTTACTCATCCCTGGGCGAATTCTAAGAGGCAAGTGTCACAGGAGAAGTTTATGGAAGATTCCATGATCATCCACCTTGCAAACTGTCTCTGTCATTTGTCTACTCTCACCCATCACACCCTACATAAGGGCTTTCCAGTATGCATCACACTTTTTGCACTGAGCAGGTGAGATGCATCGCACCCTTAGCATTGAGCAATCTGTACGGTTTAGTTTTGACCAGTTCTGAGCAGTTTTCTGTGGAGAACTTCTGGGAGATGATGTAATTAGCTGACCTTGTTCCTTTAGGGCATGAAACAAAAATTTTAGGGACTTAGAATCCCTTGGTTTATGGACATATGTGATTGGGGTTGCAGCGCCCAAATATGTTTATAACAGTCACCCACCCAGATGCTTACACTCTGCCTTTTACCTATTGAAAATCCAAGCATCCCACCAGGAACTCTGCCACTTCTTTCTTCAAGTTCGACTAGTAGTAGAACTTCTTCACCACTGTCAATGTCTTTTGATACCCTCGGTGACCTGAATACAGTTTCACATGAAACTCTCTCAAGATAAGCTTCTTGATCTCGCTGTCATCTAGCACATATGTCCTGTCCCTAAATTAGACCAAGCCATATGCTATGAGACAATAGTCCACATCCTATGCACCTGTACCTATACCTGTATCTTGCTGTAACATGTGTCAGAGATCCATGTACCTGTTATCTTGTTGACATGCTTGTAAGATCTGAGCTTGCAAATATGTCCCATAAGAACTCATAGCTGGTATGTGATTTACCTATATCCACCTCCTAAGAGAAACTGCAACCCTATTATCTTTACCTTTAATGTAATTGATCTCAGAGTCAAACTCACTGATCGTGACCAACCATCTAGCTTGCCTAGCATTCAAATTCAACTGGTCAAATAGATACCTCAATCCACTGTGATCGCTCATCAGTACAAATATCATGCCAAGAAGATAGTGCCTCCACATATTCAGTGCATGGATGATCACTGCCAACTCAAGATCATGTGTCAGATAATTCTTCTCATGCTCATTCAGTTTCTATGATTCATAGCATACTACTTGTCCTTCCTGCATAAGAAATACACCAAGTCCTCCCTTGCAAACATCTGTGTATACCACAAAATCTTTTTCCAAATCTGCAATCTTTAACTCAGAATTTGACCTTCCTGTTTTCACCACCATGGTTCGATAGGATGTCGCGTCAGCCACCATTATTCATGGAAAAGGGGCTAACCATGTAATTATGATGTAAACTAATATAAAAGAGGCTATATTGTAACTCTAGTTAAGAGTTTAGGTAGTAAAACTTAACCACTAGTAGGCTATCGGGTTGTGTTATAAACGGGAAGAGGCATTCCATTCTTTCAAGTGCATTAGTTCCATAACTGAGAAAAATATTCCAAAAGGGATAGGAGATAGAGCACACATAGAGGCTTTTTCCACTGTAGTAGCCCATGGGCCATAGGCCATACTTCTTTACCTATAACCATATTTTCAAGACAAAGAAAGAGTGTGGGGCGACCTCACCTTCCAGCTGGGTTTTCTCCCGAAAGGGTTTCCCATAGCTTATATTCTGTCTTGTGTGTGTGTGTGAGAGATTTTATTTTCCCATTCACTATTTTCTGCATAATTCCATTTGCATGCATGCACTAATTACAGTGAAATCTTTCGATCAAGAAATTTAATAAAACCGTAATAGTGTATAATCTCATATTTTTAATATAATATTATCAAATATGTTGTGACAAATTGTCTAGTGGAATATCCACGACAATTTATGGATCAAAAGGTCGGAAAATAAATTGGTTTTTGGTCATGAGCATAGATAATTGGAGTCATAAGCACATTGGGGGTGTGCTAAGAAACAATGATTCGAGAACTATTCACTAAAAGAACAAAGAGCACAATATAACAACACTGGGCATTAGAGGTAGGTAGCAATCCAAATAAAGAGAACAATACAAGTTGGAATGAACACCTCTAAAGCATCAAAAGAATTCAAAAAGGGACATTGGAATATGGATGAATTTATAAATTAATGATTACCGAGTGGTTTGAAAGCCACTATGCATATAGGATGTGATGTAAAAGATGAAACAAGGTTTGGTTTAACAACATGTTTTGTCATATATGGTGATTGAACACTGAGAACGGTGTTCCCCTTAAGGGGGAGGTGACCAATGGGACATCCCTTATTAACATTTATATATTGGTTTTGTTTTTTAAATGGATCAGAGAGGGACAAAGATTCCCATTGCCTGAGATATATATAATATATATTATATATATTATATATATAATTTTTTAAATATAAGTCTTGGTTAACTGAAAATAATAAATGTGCTGACTGTGTTACCTACTGTCATGATAGGTCCCAAGTGGTCCCTTGATCTCCAACTGCAAGCAAGAAAAGGACAAAATTAAAGACAAGCATGGGCTGCAGTATCAGGACATGGACTACTGTGTAAATTGTGGAGAGCGAGGGAAGTTAGTTTGTTTTGGAGGAATGAGAACATTGATCATCGATTCATTCATAGTCATGCTATCTCTCATGCATGGGGATGAGGAATTTTTTTTATGGGGAAAAGAACACAACATTAGAATTGCTATGTAAGAGCACACAACCAAAAGGGGAGATCAAATGATCTTTAACATTGAATCAGATCCTGGAAAAGGGCACCAACTAAGGAACCCTCTGAGTGAGGCTTGCTGGGTGATTTATTTAAGAGAGCTTGGCTTGTCTGTAAGGCTAAAAAAACCATTGGAATCTTGTGGATTTATGAACCTTTTGGATTTTGGAAGAATCACTTAGGTACTTGTGAGGGATGAAGTACACCAGGAGTTGCCTTGGGATTGAAGCTCTGGTGCTTGACTCATTGAAGAACCACATGGAGGGTGAATTATTTACCCATAAAAAAATTAACCACTGAGGAACCTTCCTTATTGTGGAATCTCTTCTGTTGAAAGTGAGCTAAATATATTTGCAGTGTGATGTGTTAGCATGGATGTGAATATGCATGTATATTATGATTGTCAAGTGTGCATTTGGTGGATGAAGGTAGTGTGGCCTGGTTGCATCTTGTTTAAGCTATATTTGTTGGTTAAAATCATTATAAGCACTCCACCTCAAGATTTGAAATCTTTATCGGGGGTGAAAACTACAAGTAATAGTGGTTGTAGGTTGTCTATAGTTTGGTGGAGAGTTGAAGTCCCACTCTCAGTTGACAACTTGTTTTTCTGCATAAAATAAATATCTAGTTGTATTTTCTTTTATTAAATGTCATGTACATGTGATTTTACTGGTTGAATGTTGTATTAATAATACGAAACCGGGCCATTAATCATAAACAAGAAACAATAGTATTAATAACTGAGAAAAATGCGGAAAGTCCTTGTCATTAAAATGTTTTATGTGTAAATATGATCTTGTGATTTGAGTCCTGTGATGCGTTTGCAACTTCTCCAAATATCTATATAATAACCTATTGCTGACTGAGGTCTGAAATGCTGCCTAAGTCTCCTAAGCCTTGAAATGCTACTTAAGTCTCCTAAGCCTTTGAAATGCTGTTTAAATTGCCTGAGAAATTGGAAAGGGGTAGAATTATGCCTTATGAATGAATTTATCATAGGAATATCTACCAAGCTTGAGATTCATAACAGACCAAGCTTAGGAGAAGTAATAAAGTTACCAATGTGTAAATATATGAACATATGTTTAAGGGGCGCAAGCTAAAGAGCCGGACCAAGCCCTGGTGCTAGGGTTAAACATTCACAAAACTACCATAGCCAAGGTGCAAGCTAAGTATTTGTGAGTGCGATGATTAACTATGCATGAGAGGTCCCTATGTTACTAGCTCTCAAAGTCCTTCAAACTCCAGCCCATATGACCCCCCACTAGTGATCGATATCTCAAAATCTTGGATCTCTCAAGTTATTGTAGCACCACTCCTCTCCAATCCTTCAAGATTATTTTGTCTGAGAGGATATTGTTTCGAGATGAAACAAGATGTTTCCATCATGTATTGTACTTAAATTTCCATACCAATACCTCAATTTTCCAAACTTATGATGGTGAATATTCTTCATCTCTTAATCAAACATTTTCTATAAATTTCTCGGTCTTAGCAGTTTAACACTTAGTCTCCCAGAGTTTCTTCCGGGGATTTTTCTCTGAGATGGGTTTCCACTGAAAGAGTTTCTTCTATTTTGATGTGGTAGGTGTGGGACCGAGTTTGTATTTCTTTCAAGAAGGAGTTCTTGCTATAGGTTTTAACCATGTACAAAAATTTCCTACAAATGAATTCTTAAAACATAAAAATATACAATGACGAGAACATAAAATATACAGAGAGATTTTCTCCTGGAACCCAAAACTAGGAACACTAGATTATTTTTTCATTATATTCATTTAAATGTTGCAAAAATTTATATAGATGCCGAAGCATTCATAAATCCCAATCCATTAACTCTGGATTGGAACATAACCGTAGTTCCATTTACTAGATCTACAAAATACCATGGGAAAAACCATCATGCCCAAAACCATGCACACAAACTATGTGAAAAAGCATGGGTAGGTCCGATTACCATCTTTAGGTCCATCCCACATCCTTGGGTCTGCATGATTTTTCTTTTCCCGGGGCGTTTCCGTGGACACCGTGTAGGGGTGTACTGCCCCCTATGCCCGACACAACATAATAACACTTGGGGATAATCGTGGAAATAATATAACACATACCCAACATTCTCCCACTTCTTATTTTGTTTTCACATGGGGTCCAAGGAGTGCATCATCATTAGTCCAACCCTACACCAAGAAAAATTCTTAGTGCTCACAAACTTTGTCAATCCATCTGCAACATTATTCAAAGTGTCCACCTTTATGAACAACACCTTTTTGACTTCAACCGTATCCCTCACAAAGTGATACTAAACATCAATATGCTTTGTCTTCGAATGATAAGTAGGGTTCTTTGCCAAGAAAATTAATCTTTGGTTGTCACAGTTTATCCTTATAGATTGCTGTACCAACCCCATACTTGAACACAACCTTTTCAACCAAACTACTTCCTTGCTTGCATGAGTGGCTAACATGTATTCAAAATCTGTAGTTTAAAGTGACACTACAGATTATCTCTTGCTCATCCAACTAAATGGTCCTCCAAATAGATTAAACACATACCCACATATAGATCTTCTTTGATCCAAATCTCCAACCCAATATGCATTATTAAATCCATCTATGTCCAACATTCTGTCCAATCCTAGTTTTCCTTGGTAGCACAAACCATAATTATTGGTGCCATGAAAGTACCTGAAAAACCTCTTCACTGTTGTCCAATGCTCCTTCCCTGTTTTCGACATAAACTTGCTCAATACTTCCACTACATGTTCAATGTCTGGTCTAGTACAGATCATTTCATATATCAGGCTACCAACTGCACTAGCACATGGAACATGGGACATGTCCTCTCCCTCTTCTTGTGTCTTGGAACACTATTCAACATATAACTTTGCACCTATACAAATATGAACTTTCATCGGTTTACTATCTTGCATATTAAACCTTTGCAATATTGTCTTGACATACTTCATATGGTTTAACCAAAGCTTCACCTTTGCCTTATTTTGTTTAATTTCCATGCCCAAAATATGGTTTGCAGCACCAAGATCCTTCATGTCAAATTAGAGGGCAATTGGGTCCTCACATCCTAGATAATTTCTTTGGAATTTCCAATCAACAACATATAATCCACATACAAGACCAAATAAATAAAACGATCACCAAATAATTTAAAATACACACAATGCTCCGCCTTGCTCCTTGTGAAGCCAAGTCCCCGTATATATGTATCAAATTTTTGATAACACATCCTTGTGACTGCTTTATCCCATAAAAATACCTTTTTAACCTGCTATTGATGGTCTAAAATGAAATTATCAACATATAAGGGAAACCACTCAGTCGGTAACTTAAAGAAACTACTTTTTTGTTTGGAATGGTGATTCCAACTTGCTAAACTAGGTCCAATTACCCGCTCTCTATATCTACTGGCTCATAGTATGTCTATAACTTTCCAATAGAGAAGATACATCAAATATGCCCTATCACAAAGGTCATGCAATAAAGTGATCCTTAATCTCAATTAATGGCTCAACCAGGCCACTCTAAAGTTTGCCCCTATGTAAGAGGACTTCTAGAATGCAATAATTAAAACTAAATGCAAATCTACTCTAAGTAATAGAAAGTAAATCCTAAATCTATCTTGATTAGAAGAAGGATTAGTCCCCCTCTCAACCAAAATCAAGGTAAAAGGGGATTTGAACTAGTTTTGACTTTGGAATAAAAATGAAGTCAACAAGCCAAGGAAATGGTTCTGAGACTTATTACTAGTTCAAGCAAGTATATGTATTTAGCTATTTGATGAATAGTCAGTGGATCTCTTATGCACATACATCCAAATTAAAATATAATGAATTCAAACTAAAACATATATGACTGCATTAAGTAAATAGTTCTCATAAAACAATCTTTATTAAAACCAAGATAAACTTGACATGATTTTTTATAAATAGTTAACAAGTATGTTGTGTTTACCTTTTCAAATTCATTATTTAACCTGATAGTAATTAGATCCATCATTAAAAGATAACTTTCAAATGATTAAAAAAACATGTATTAAATGAATTGCCAATAGTGGTTCACAACCACATACTTATCTAGATCAAGAATTGCCTTAAATTTTATTAAATACAAGCCATCAATCAACCTCTATCTCTAACAATAGTGTACAATAATTAAAGATCAAAGCAAAGCCTTTGAGTACATGAAATTCTCAGAAAATTTCATGATAGCATGAAATTTTCAGAGCTGAAATATATATCTCTTAATCTCCAATGATCTGGTCCAAACTAGCTATTTCTATATAAAAATTTAGCTCCCTGCTGTAGTGCAAAAAGTCTTCCCTTTGTAGAGAATTTCCTCCCCAAATTTCATATATGGTACTCCCCCTTTCCATTCTATATTTAAAGCCATATTTATAATTACATCAGAAAATCAGAATGAAAGAGTTGTTGGAGAATAAATTTGCTCCAAAAAATTTTAATTGGCCAAATTATTCTTTTGCTCTTGCTGGTGCAATTCTATTCCTCCAAGACTTCTCTTCCTCATCTCCCCAACTGCTCTCCTGCAAAAAAAAAATCAAAATTAAGAAATTAAAACAAATTGGATGTACAAAACAAAAATCAAACTACTCTTCAACAAATTGTTAAAATAAAAATAAATTAAAATCCAAAGAGATTCTAGTGCTATGATTGCTTCAAATGGATCAGTCTTTAGAAATTTCTGGGAATGAATTATTGACTACAATTTTCCAAAACCAATAAAATTTGCCCAAATAAAGATAGAAAAACTAATTTTTGGTTACAAATTCATCACTTTGTCTTCTGCTAGATTTCTAGGTCATTAAATACTTGAATCTAATAAACCTGACTATCCAAGATTATTCTCCTCTGTCATAGCTTTCCAACGAGCTATTGCAGGCTTCATTTGGTTGAGTAAATCTTGAGATATGTTTCTCCGAAGTTGGGGTGCCAAAATTATCAGAATTCTGGAAAAATGTTTGCCTAGGCCAAAATTAGGAAATTTTAATTAAAAATCTAATCTTAATTAATTTAATGATTAATAGTTATTTATTAATTAAATTATATATAATTAAAAAAAATGAATTGATTAATATAATAAAAAATAGGACATGTGTCATGATGTCAGTGGCTATTGGCTCCAACAAATGGGCCTAAGTGGTTTTTTGCTCCATTACCATGGGCCACAGTGAGAACTGAGAGCTATAAGTAGAGCCACACAATATTCCGGAATTTTACTTGCAAATATTCTAGAATTTTCTTGAGCCACACAATTTCTTTATTCACCTCAACTACTGCCACATATTCTGTCTCTATTGTGGAATCTGGTGGAACTGATTGTTTGTGTGATCTCTAGGAGACAACTCCTGATCCAAGTCTCATAGCATAACCTAACGTAGATACCCTAGTTTCTTTGTCTCCATCGAAGTTTGAATCAGAGTATCCAATCAAGCTGAAGTCATCCACCTGTGTATACTTGAGTACAAAGTCTTGAGTTCCCTTCAAGTACTTTAGAACTCTTTTTGCAGTAGATCAATGTCCCTCACAAGGATTTTTCATAAACATGGAGAGGATTCCAACAACAAACAAAATGTCTGGTCTGATAGTAGTCAGGCAATTGAGACTTCCTACAAGCTGTCTATACTTTGTTGCATCCTCAAATTATTTTCCTTCAATGGATGTGAGCTTTAAGTTTTGTTCCATTGGAGTAGTCAGAGGATTGCACTCAGCCATGCCAAAACTGTTCGATAAATCTCCAATGTACTTCTTTTGAGAGAGGAATATAGACTTTGGATGTTGAGTTACTTCAATACCAAGATAGTAGTGAACATAGCCCAAGTTAGTCATTTCAAAACCTTTCCTTAATTCCTTCTTTATGGATGCAATGCAACTCTCATTGTTCCCTGTCATCAAAATATCATCTACATATATTACAAGATATACAATTGTTTTTCCAACTTTCTTGACAAACAAAGTTGCATCATCAAGATCATAATGTTTGAAGTTGAGTTTCAGAAGATGCTCAGTTAACTTTCATACCAGGCTCACGGTGCTTGCTTGAGGCCATACAAGAATTTCACAAGTTTGCATACTTTATGTTCATGTCCCTTCACAACAAATCCTTTAGGCTGGGACATAAAAACATTCTTTTTAGATCTCCATTCACGAAAGCAGCTTTTACATCAATTTGATGGACTTTCCAACCATTTTGAGCTGTTAAGGCAAAGAGTGTCTGGATGGTAGCCCATTTTGTTGTCGGGGAAATTTTTTCTTCATAATCAACCCCTTCCTTCTGTGCAAAACCTTTTGCCACAAGCCTGACTTTGTGCTTGTTAAGTGAGCCATCCGATTCATACTTGTTCTTGTAGACCCACTTGTAGAAATTTCACCGTAGCTTAAACTGATTATACAATGTACTAAAGAAAAATACTTAATCTACTTCTATAATCAAACTTTGTAGAAGCTTAATTGATTTTGAGCCAGATCAATTGGAACACATATAACATAGAAGAAGGAATCATACACACATGAACACAAAAGAATACTCTGGGGAAAGCCTTAGCTAAAAACCCCGATCTCTGTATTATCATACAAGTGGAAATATGTCTAGATTACACAAAGCTTTAGCTCATAGGCTATCCAGCTCTTAGTACAATCCCTCTGCTGCTCATAGATAGTCAAAGGCTTCTCACAAACCTTCTCCTCTGCCCTCCAAGCCTCCTATTTCCTTGCACAGTTTCTCTTGGGGTCCAATGCTGCCACTTGTGTGAATTCCCACCTCACACTGCTCACTAAACTCAGAAGTAACTGCTCAATCCTGAAGGAGATAATTTCTTCTGCATGGATGAGTTTCCTATATAGGAAAAATCCTCCAACTGATAGTACAATGTTCCTTCCTCTGATCTCAACTGGGTCTCTCCCTGAACTGACATGCATGAGTTATTTATGAGATAATATTTAGTTATCTGAAGTGCAACAGTTACATGCATGCATGCATTAACTAACTGAACTCACAATTAGTTCAAAAAACTATTTGAACTAATCTAACTGGACTTAGCTCAGTGAACTGAGCTAACTAATTACAACTCAAATACAAATCATCCATATCTCTTTAACTAAGGGATAAATTCCTCAATCAATGGGATAACTGTTGCATGTCCTCACATAGACTTCATGTTTGATTTTCTCCAACTAATTAACTCAAGATGAATTAATTAATTATTTTACAAACAATTGCTAAGATCAAATTCGAATTTACTTCTCAATTTTAGTTTAGGGACTAACTAAAATTAGAATCTATCTTGAAATACTATTTATAGCAATGCTATTTTTAACATTTCCATTTTTCATTCCTTGTTGCTATGTCCAACACTGGTACCTGAAATTCTATTTATAACATTTCTTGTTGCCATTTTCAACACTTCCTCTCAACAAGAAAGGCATTCAACTCGAACCCGATCCTGAACCTTTGGAATGTTCTGCATGCAACACCTCTCCCAAGTGTTGTTGCTTCAGAAACTCTAGAAACAAAAAAAATCTCCCAATTGACCTCCCTGTTGGGCTAGAAACACCCTCTGATGCTAAATCTCCCTCTGCCGTTGACAAGTTCTCCCTCTGTGACTTCTGAGTTGCTGCAACACTCCATGAATCTCGCACCATTGCACACTTCTTTGTGCCATCCTGAACTGGTGCAACACTCCTGTGCCTCTCGCATTGTTACAGCCTGCTATCTCTGCACTGTCTTGGGATTCTTGCACTGTAGCTCTCTCTGCCGCTCCATCCACATCTGTCTCTACCTACTTAGCAAGTCTTGCTACTCCTCGTCGAGGATCCTGTAGCAAGGTCTAGTCAAAGAGGTTGGGTACCTCAATGATCCTGCTCTTATTCCAGCCTTCTTGGCACTGTCACTCCATATCGCTTCACCTCCTACCTGGAGGTATGGATGCATGTCCTCCCTCTGCCCATTTGGCTCGAAATTTCCCCCTACTGGATGTCTATGCATGAGTGGATATCTCCATTCGATCTCCTCTCAACTTCCCCAGTTGTGGTTGCTCAACCTCTTGAAGCTGCTTCACCAATTGTAGCTCCTCCACAATTGTTCGAGACTTCTTCTCACGCTGCATGTTGAGAGGTAATGTACTTTCCCTCTCAACCACTAAGTCTCCAACATTTTCCTTGCTGCTCCTCAAGGCTTTGCATGCATCTTGAACCTCAAGAGCATATAGGCTCTTGAATCATGAACTGATCTGCTTCACCTGTCTCGTGGTGACGTGTCTAAGGAAAACCTTTCCCTTATTGAAGACTACATCATAACCTTTGTCTTCCACCATTGTGATTGATACCAAGTTTTTCTTCAGTCCTGGCACATACTTCACATCAGTCAAGGTAATTTGAGCTCCATGCTCCCTCTGAAAAACATTTGTACCTACTCCTGTGACACTATACTTTTCATCATTACCCATCGCTACGAGTATCTGGAGATATTTCTTCTCCAAGGTACTGAACAAACTCTTGTCGCCGGTCATGTGGAATGAAGCTCCACTGTCAAGAAACCAACCACATCCCACCATGGATGAAACCATGCATGCGAAGAGGATGAAATCCAACTCGAACTATGAGGCCAATGCCTCACCTTCAGATCCTTCCTTGGATCCCATCTTGGATTTCTTCAATGGACAATTTGTTGTAAAATGGCCTACCTCATGATAATGAAAGCATCACACTTTCGATTTGTCAAACTTCTTCCCACCATGGGAAGAACTCGATTTGGGATGAGAAACCTTCTCCTTCCCTTTCTTTTCCTTACTCACTACGGCAAAATTTGTTTCATCCTCATTGGATGAAGAACCATCTTTGGTGCTTCTTCTTATCTCCTCTTGCATCAGATCTGACCAAAGTCATTCCCAATTTGGCAGTTTCTCTCTTCCATTTACTGAGTCTTGGTAGCTATGGAAGCTCTTAGGAAGACCGAGGAGAGAAAGACTCAACATGTCATCATCGGCTGTCATGATCCCTACACTTCCAATCTCATCCCTACAGGTGGTGAGCTTGTTCAGATATGTAGAGATCGTGTCACCCTTTTCACACTTGATTTTCCGAAGCTTGTCTTTCAACGCTAACTTCCTCTGATCGCTGCTGTTTTGATATAGATCTTTCAATGTTTTCCACATTGAAAATGATGTCTCCTTCCCATGGAGGCTCGAGACAATGTGGTCTCAAACTCCCTCCAGGAGGATTCTCCTTGCTTTAGCCACACATTTCTTCCATTCCACCAATTCTGTAGCATTAGCCGCTGCTGGCTTGGGGACTTCTTGATCAATGAAGTCCTTTAGACCGTTATCCTCTAATACTGCTTCCATGCGATCCTTCCAGGCTATATAATTTGAGCTGCCATCAAGGGCATACTCGAGTCTTAAATATTTGAACGCCATTGGTGAAATTGAGATGTGATAAGAATTCAAATTTTATAATCAAGAACTTGAAACTTCGAACTTATCCCTTCTTTGTATACTGTTCTTCGCTTTGATCACCTTTGCTTCAATACCATGTAGAAATTATCACTGTAGATCACCAGATAATGCAATGTACTAAAGCAAAATACTTAATCTATTTCTACAATCAAACTTTGCGGAAGCTTAATCGATTTTGAGCTAGATCAATTAGAACACATATAACAGAGAAGAAGAAATCATACACACATGAACACAGAAGAATACTCTGGGGAGAGCCTCAGTTAAAAACCCCAATCTTTGTATTATCATACAAGTGGAAATATGTCTAGATTACACAAAGCTTTAACGCACAGGCTATCCAACTCTTAGTACAACCCCTATGCTACTCATAGACAGTCAAAGGCTTCTCACAAACTTTCTCCTCTACCCTCCAAGCCTCCTATTTCCTTGCGCAGTTTCTCCTGGGGTCCAATGTTTCCACCTGTGTGAATTTCCACCTCACACTGCTCACTAAACTCAGAAGTAACTGCGCAATCCTGTAGGAGATAATTCCTTCTGCATGGATGAGTTTCCTATATAGGAAAAATCCTCCAACTGGTAGTACACTGTCCCTTCCTCTGATCTCAACTGGGTCTCTGACTGAACTGACATGCATGAGTTATTTATGAGAGAATATTCAGTTATCTGAAGTGCAGTAGTTACATGCATGCATGCATTAACTAACTTAACTCACAATTAGTTCAACAAACTATTTGAACTAATATAATTGGACTTAACTCAGTTAACTGAGCTAACTAATTACAACTCAAATACAACTCATCCTTATCTCTTTAACTAAGGGATAAATTCCCTCAATCAATGGGATAACTGTTGCATGTCCTCACATAGACTTCATGTTTGATTTTCTCCAACTAATTAACTCAAGATGAATTAATTAATTATTTTACAAACAACTGCTAAGATCAAATTCGAATTTTACTTCTCAATTTTAGTTCAAGGACTAAATAAAATTGGAATCTATCCCGAAATACTATTTATATCAATGCTATTTTTAGCATTTCCATTTTTCATTCCTTGTTGCTATGTCCAACACTGGTACCTGAAATGTTATTTATAGCAGTTATATTTTTATCATTTCTTGTTGCCATTTTCAACACCACATGTAGCCAATTGGTTTGGTTCTCAATGGAGGATCAACCAACTTCCAAGTGCCATTCTTTATCAAGGCATCATACTTCTTTTGCATCGCTTCTTTCCATTTATCATGAGAAGCAACTGCTTTGAAGGAAGTTGGTTCAAAATCTGTAAAAAAATTTAGTTCACAATCATAAGAAACATCTATATCAACAGGTGAATCATAATCATCTACATCACCTGCAATTTGTCTAGTTGAATTTCTTGTTCCTGTCTTTCCAACCTCATTAGGATGAACACTTTCAAGTGTCTTTGTCAACCACTTTGGGGGACCTTTCTAAGATGGTCCAGGCTGCTCAGTTGATTGAGTTGTGACCGAATCAAGATTGAGTCTCCCAATTCTGTTATTCACATCACTCAAAGTATCATCATTGGTTGGAGTTTAATGTGGGGGAGAGAATGCTTCAGAAGAAGATTCCACAGATTGATCCAGTATAGGAATCCCCCCTTCAAGATGTGGAATCTGATTATCAAATTCTTGAAATGATTTTTCATGTCCAAATCTATCCAAGCAATCAAGTTTCCACTCAACAACATTGTTAGCTTTGGAATATTCAAGAAAGATTACATCTCTAGATACAACAAATTTTTTATTAACTTCATTATAGAGACGGTATGCTTTGGAGGTATTTGAATACCCCAAGAAGATACACTTATGACTCATTGCACCAAGTTTGTTTCTATATACTTTTGGTATCAATGCATAACAGGTGGAACCAAAGACCCTGAGATGCTTTACCGAAGGAATGTGGCCATGCCACATTTCATAGGGAGTCTTGTTTCTAATAGCATTAGATGGACATCTATTCTTTACATATACAACACATAGAAATTCATAAGCCCAAAACATCAATTTTACATTCTTGAAAAACATCATGGAACGTACCATATTTAAGATTGTCCTATTCATTCTTTCAGCTACTCCATTCTGTTGGGGATTATAAGGCACAATTGTTTGATGTTTGATCCCATGCTCGTGAAGATAGTTTTCAATTCATTAGAAGTGTATTCTTTTCCATTATCAGTGGGAATAGAGCCAATATGAGATTGTGCATACTTTTCAATCCATGTGTGAAAGTTCTTGAATGTTTGAAAAACATCAGATTTGTTCTTCAATAAATAAACCCAACACATTTTGGTGTAGTCATCAATAAATGTCATCATCTATTTATTTCTATTTGTGGAAGGAACATGCATTGAACCACATAAATCTGAATGAATGAGTTCAAGTTTTATATTTGCTCTGGAATGTGAATCATGGAAAGACTATTTACTATGCTTTCCTAGAATGCAAGCATCACATTGCTTAAGTTTCCTAGGAATTGTAGGCAAACCAATAACACCATTTTTCTTCAACAAGTGAAGGCTGTCATAGTTCAGTGTCCAAATCTAGCATGCCATAATATACTTGATGGAAATGTACCTTCATCATAATGAGAATTGTATGAGAAAAATTGTGCATGAGCAGTGGTACCTTGCAGCTTGAGAAAGCCTTTCTTCTTCTATCCTCGTCATGAAAAGTAAGTGATCTGATGCTTTTCTCACCTCAACCTTGCCATCAAACATATGAATGGAGTGTCCTTGCTGGTGGATGTGGATGAAGGACAACAAGTTTCTCCTCAACTATGGGAGATATAAAACATTATGCAGAAGAAAGTTTGGAAGACCAGGCAATTTGAGCCTAATTGTGCTAAGCCATGATGGCTTGAGTTTTGATTTGTCTGCAAAGTATACTGCTCCATCAACGTTGTTAGTAAATTATTCAAAAAAGTCTTCTCTAAAAGTCATGTGGCAAGTTTCTCCTAAATCAAGCAACCAATTATTTTCCAAGAAGCAACTGAAGCGTTAAACAAGTCTTCATTTACTCCAATATTACAATATGCCACAACATATTGAGCGGATTTAGGTGCTTTACCTTTCTCTTTGTCATTGGTTTTACCTTTGGGTTGATTTCTTTCCTACTCAATTCTATCCTAAGGCAAGTTGCATGTGGATGCATAATGTGATCCATCCATATTGCAATGTATGCAATGAAGATCATAATTTTCTCCTTGAGAGTGTCTGCCCCCCCTGCCTCTGAAATTTCTTCTTTCTCTTCCTCTTCGACCACCTCTTCCTCTGGAAGAATCTTGAGCATGATTCTTCTCTCTATGTGCAAGACACACAACTTCTTCATAATATTGAGGAGCTGTCTTCTTCCCAAAATCTTTCTCTCTCTCAGCAAATTTATTCTCAAGGGAGTCAAAGGTAATTTCTTTGAGGTTTCCATTTGCTTGCAATGACTCAAGATAATTTGAATAAGTGGGATAAAGTACTTTGACAAAAGGCATCAGAGGGATGTCTAGTTCAACATTAGTGACTTTGATCTCACACATAATAGATTTTACTTCTGATGCAAGAACAAGAGGATCATCAATTTGTAATTCAAGACTTAAAACTTTAATCATCAATTGGACAACTTCAAGTGTAGAGTGTGAGTCATAGAGTTCCTTCAATTTTTGTAAGGCTTCAAATGTATTCGAAAATGGTGAAATATGGAAACTCACCTCTTAATTTATAGATGTTGCAATCAAGGCATAGGCATTGCTGTTCTTGTTTTCCCAAATGGCGAATTCCTTGTATGAGGTAGGCTTTGCTGGTTCATTGTCTCCTTATCCAACACAAATTCCTTTCCATAGCTCATTAAAAATGAGAGTGTGTTTGATCTTACGAGACCACTCAGTTTATTTCTCCTTCCCATTGAGAACCACTCCCATAATAGATATCAATGAATGCATTTAAAAATGTATACAATTTTTTTTTGTACTTATGGTGCAAAAAAAATGCAGTCTTGGTGGAAAAAAGTGCACTTTTGGTGTAAAAATTGCAATATGATATTTATTAAACAAAGATATAATTTGAGAGAGGCACTGCATAAAATCCAAAACCCAACAACACTTTCGAAATTATAGACTGCAAATATATTCTGAAAACGAACAACCCTTGGAAATTGTTGATTATTAAAACCTGAATATGGAAGCCCACAAACTAGATTTTCAAAACACCAACTGGAGACAAAGAAAATCTTATCCGTTGCATTCTAGAATGATGAGACTATTTGAGTTGTCATTACAAACAGAAGTATGAAGGCGCAGTGATGAGCGAATTTAAAAACTGGAGTTATGACTAACAAATATGGGTGGGAGGTATTACAATGGGGAGTGGATTTAAAAAACTGAGAGCGTATACAAAGGAAGCGGTGGGAGGAAGCAATATTGAATTGGAAGTTCAACGTAGAGGAGTATGTAGTATAAAACACATCGTGGTATAAAAACCGATGGAAAAACCTTGGCAACATATAGTAATTAAAAGACTCGGAATTATAATTGTATACCGCATGGTGGTATGGGAATAACATTACAAACGAGTTTAACATAGTCGAGCAATTTTAGGATTAGGATTTAATGTATGAGTGGTGGGAGGTATGGTAGTGTTAACCTATGTATGGATTAACCAAGGGAGCTGAGTGGTAAAGAGCGCACCTGCATATAGGAGACTCGGTAGTGGGGAGTCAACTGTGGTAAAATCACAGTGGAGAGGGGTGCGAGGTATGGTGCAACATTCCGACCTGACAAAAAAAAAACGTGTATGACAATGTATTAAACCACACATAAACTGGAGCTAATAACTCGCAACAGTAGAGGGGAGGCTAGTAAGGATACCATTCAATGCATATTGCAAAAATATGTGAGCATAGGAATATGGCAGATTGTAGAAATGACAAAAGGGAGTTACAAGGGAAGAAAGGCTAAAAATGGAGCTGGCTCTGATACCATGTCAGGCAAGAAGGTAACTCCTCAAATAAATTATTCTTATTCATTAAGATTACTCATGGTTATATACATGAGGGAGTGACTCTTGGGTTTCACCTCCCAATGACTCTTCATTTTCTATTATTTACTATTTACATTATTTACAAGTGTTCACCCAATCCCCATGATTAGGTGTCAACAAAAATAAATAAGTTAAAAATGGGGGTGTTGTGATTTCACCACAACAATGGCGACACATGGGGAAGAACCAATTATATCTGGTTGAAAAGATAATGAACTTCACTTTACCCAACGGGTAAAAATGAGGAATTTTATTAAGATGTCAAACAGTAAAACAATTTGCATGGGTCTCACATTAGTGGTTTAAGCAATATGGGTTCGAAAATATAAGTACTCAAAGTAGATTGAGTCTAAAATTATGAATCCAAATTTTCGGAAATATTTTATTTTAAGATTACTTTGTACAAAAGAAGGTACAGATAATTTTTTTTTGATAAAACATATATCCATCGATATGAATGGTCCCTGATATTGATTCACTGTCGGCTAGCCTGGTCAGTACCCCGAAAAAGTTTTCTTTTCTGCCATACAAACATGGCCCCGCTGCTACGAGCGTCCATAGCCCTGACAGGTTTACTAGTATTTCCCACACTTTCCCTTTTGATCACCCTTTTGATAAGCACATTTTCAAGCTATATTTATGACGTACCTGAGTGAAAGAGGTGGGATAGTAATAAAGACTTAAACAAATGGATACAACACTTCCATAATTTTGACTCCAAAATCTTTCCCCGTGACCATCATTTAGAGGCTTTTTAATAAAGTGGAGGGATGGGAAGGATCCATTGAGTCAAACTCAATTCAATTCTTTCCTTGAAAATGTGAACTATATCACTTAGAAAGGATGTGTTTCCTCCATGAAAAATATTTAAAGCAAGAGGGCTTTATGATTCCGTAAATATATACTTTTAATGATAAATTAAACTCATTGAATTAGATAGAGTAAATATTTCCCATGTCTACTAACCAATGTTAGGTGAGAAAAATAATTCCTTCTATATAAATCTTAATAGTATCACCAAAATAAAGCCATAAACAAGAGGAAAAAGGAAAAATAAATTCAAAGTGAAGTGAAAGAAATGAGAAAACTCCAAAAATGTCACAATGATGAAAGAAAAATATGTATGAAAAACCCAAATTAAACATCCCCCAACAAGACTAACTTTAAAGATGTCTCAACAAAAGAGTAAATAGGAAAACCATGTGTGTATTCATCTTATGTTGATATTTTAATGAATTTTATCTTGCAGAGTTATAAGCAACTAGGCTGTCAAACTATATTGCGAATAACAATCATGAGATGAAATTAAACCAAAGGAGAAGTTTATGTCTTTTGCAGGTTTTCTTGTTTCATAAGGACATCTTAACAATTTTCTAAAAAAAAACAATGCTTATGAAACAAACTTAAAAGGTTAAGGGACTCCCCAATTTAGTTGATTAGTTGAACATCACAACTGCTCGTCCAAAATTCAAACAAAAAAAATGGAGAATGAGCTCCAACTATGATTTGGTAGGGGTGTGAAAACAATTCATGGAGGCCAACAAAACATAAGTTTATAGTAGCAAAACTAAAAAGTAAACTGAAACAAAAATGTAAAGAAATGGAAAAGGATAAAAGTGGGCATATGAAACTTTGAAGAATCCCATTAAATTTTACCTGATAGATGTTGATTTTCTCCAACAGAGGACAACCTCTTCGCATGATTCAAATAAAAATGATGAAGAAGTGACATTCTTTGAAATTTAATTGACGCAAAATCATCATTTATTAAATCTAAATTAAAGAAGAGTGACATTCTTTGAAATTTAATTGACGCAAAATCATCATTTATTAAATCTCAATTAAAGCAAGCAGTAAGGCTTAGAAACATGATTCACGTTCAAGGGATTGGAAGTTAACAAAATCCATCAGAAATGAGAATGAATATATGCTTCTTTATGAATTAATTTTTCTTTTTGTCTTTTCAGCTTTCATATCCACTCCATGGTTTTCATAAACTGTCAAAAATTAATAATAATTCCCAATCTATGTGATGCATATGCATAGAGGGAGAGGACTTTAATTTTGTATGCTAAATATGAAGTGATATATCAAAAATTCAAACAAAAGAGAACTCAAATATGAATTGACCATGATCCATTCCTTTGCATATTTTGAATTCGCTTACTAGATAGTTGCTAAAGATTTCCTTTTTCTTTGCCTTATCAACCTTCTTCCAAACCTCTCTTATATTACTTTAAGTGAAAAGATGTCGAACCATGAGAGACTTTCCACATTGGATTATTTGGAGTGGGAATTTGGGAATGGATTTGAATAATATTACGATATTCCAATATCCCAAAAAAAGGGAGGCCCTGAAATAGATTACCACGAGTAAACAAAAGCTTTGATATAAGCATTTTTATATAATTTTTTTTATTTTATATATTTATATTTATTTAATTATTTTATTTATTTATTTTTAAATTTATTTATTTATTATTATTATTATTATTATTATTTTTTGCTAAAGTTCATTTCTCGTAAGTTAAAAAAATAAAATTTTACGATACACTAGACCCCCGATATACCATATTCAAATAACAATATTTAAATATAAAAGAAAAGATCTTTCGGGAAACTTAATTTCAACAAGGTAACATCTCGTAACAATTTTAAAAGAGGTCCCAATATAGAAGGTGCTGATAAATGATGTGCCAAAGGTAAGTGTTATGTTAAACAAAATTTCCAAAAATTTATTGATGGAAAAAACTTTGATAAACAAAGCCTTTTCTTCATAAATGTTTTTGGTAAAATAACTTTTCAAAAGTTTAATTGAATTACACCTCTAATATAAAAAGTCACGACATATAGAATATTAAAGGGAAGCAAGATCTCAGAACAATTTTTTTTGTTTGTAACTTTTTATAAATGAAACTTACAATATAAAATATGCACGATAGTGAATGTCTTTTAAATGTATCATGTAAGAATGTTGTCTTTTTGGTACATAGGACATTCAAATATTAGAGGTAATCAATCTCATAAGAGTTTTATAAAATGGATCCGATAACTTTCTTTTCGATAAGAAAATAACTCAAAATTTTGTGAAATTGACTTCAAGAGCACTTACATTTGTCTATAAAAAAATAAGCTTCTGAGATGAAAAAAGAAATCTCAGGCAGTAAATTATATTGATTTGTGATAATAACCCGATATCCCAAAGTTTTTGAGGTTTCGAGAGAGAGAAAGCAAAAGGTAAGAGCTCTAATAAACAAGACTTTTGAAATGAGAACAATTCTCCGATAGACAAATTTCTGATAAATAAAGCCTTTGTTATTAAAATGTTTTCGACATAATTCCTTTTTGGAGATTTAATTGATTTTCAATTCCAATATCGGAAGTTCCAATATAAATATTTATTTTAAAGCTTTCAAATAAGAGTTCTGATAAAATGAAGCCCAAAATTAATATTGGATAAAAACATAATATTGGAACTTGGATACGGTAATAGTTCAATATGACTTCTACGAGATTATGAGATCAAGGAATTTGAGTAGAGAAATAAAATAGGCCTCGTGGATCTCAAAGATAAATCTTGGAATGTGTTTTTAAATGATTCTGATATAAGATAAACCCAAGAGCCCGATAAGGAAAAATGTCTGTAATCTCGAGAAAATATATCAGAAAGTGAAAAACAAAAGATCGAGATTCTAATAATTACCAGATAGAGGCCTTGAATCAATTCAGAAGAAGAAATGTGACTAAAGCGGATGTAAAATGAATGACTAATGGAAAGGTTTTAACTCAACTGAAAAATGTAAGATTCAAAATGGGTAGAGATAAGATCATAGATAAAATCAATTTATGACTTGTTGCAAGATTTTTATGCAATTTTCCTTTGCTTGTACAAATCCAATTAAGAAAAAGTCAAGAAATATATTTCAGTTGCATCAACGAAAGGGCAAAATATGTTTATTAACTCATTTTGTTAAATTTGCACAGAAAGGAAATATGTAGAAACACAGAATACGATTTTTTTTTTGATAAGAATGGAAATACTTTCCTGAACATGTTACAGATTAGAAAAATTTAATTGCTCGCTTTATTCTTCTACCTGTATTACGAAAAGAAAAAGAAGCCAAAAAGCAACAAACAAAACTAATACTTCTCCTAAACTAACCAGATAAGGGAAAGTATAACTAAGTATAGTCATAATTCCAATGTAGCCATTCAAGCATTTTATTTCTTGTATGTATGTACAAGTCACACATTAGTGACAAAAATACAATTACAATTAATCCAACAAAAATAAATTTGAATGCAGTATGTACACTTATTTCTAACATATTTACAAAAAACAACTTATTTACAATCGATTTACTTACAAACATTCTCTTATGGAAATATTCTTCCAACCAAATCTCTATGGGATCATAAAAATAAGAATGAATATTCATTGGAGAGAGGAAGAATCCAAATGGGAGAGAGGTCAAACAACCATTAGTGTTATGTACAAAAGACAAACTATTAGCAATCTTTTGTGAAAATGAAGCTTCCAAATAACTTTGAAATGGATCAATGAAGTGCGGATGGAGGCTTAGTGCATATGTCAAAAGATCTTAAATTGAGTTAGATAACTAGTCATATGGGATCAATGAACTCACAAGTGTTGAATTATGTTGAAGATGCAATCTAGAAGGATAAGTACGCTAATGAAATATGACCATAGAATGGAATTGGTAGATTAACAACTCTAGATGGACATAATCTAAATTTTGTGATTCCTCTTCACATTTTAGCAATGCATATTGCAATTGTTCAACGCTTAATTGTTCCATATGTCAAAAAATGACATCTAAAAATTGAAAAATGCAAACAAAAAATAAATCTAGAAACAAACAAAATAGATGAAGGAAAAACAATGAAATCAACTCATAATTTACAATATTGTTACAATTAATGTTACAACACAATTGTGACTGATTTGAAACAATTCTTCTCACAAGAACTATCCAAGATCATACAATTAGAATGATCGTTGACATAAACTTGTGAAAGTGAGAAAGAATCACGACTATGAATATGAGTGAGAACTTGATCATCATAAGAATCATAAATTGGGATGGACGCGTGAATGTTGAAATCACGAAAATGATTAGTTGTTTGAAAATGAGAATTTATTGGAACAATTTTTGAATAAGAGTTTTCTTCATTCCCACATATAATTAGACTTTGATCATTTGGATTTAATGGAGAGGATGATAAATCATCATCCTCAACATCAAAGTAATTATCATAAATGACTTTATGATGTTCATTAAAATTCTCTTCATTCTCATATGATATATCAAGAAAAGAAGGAATATTGTGCACATGTTCATCAATGTTGGAATAATGAGCAATGAGTTATTCTCTATATTGATAAAAATTAATAGGAAATTTATTTAAATCAACCTCTCTGTTTTCTAGAACAATATTAATGCAAAGATGAGATAAATCACTATCAGCAAAAATATAAGGATAAGGGAGAAATGTGAGTTTAAGGAAATGAATATGAAAACATCTTTGTACACAGACTCGTGTGTTTTCTTCATTGTAAATTTCAGATTACTGATCATTCATTTGACTAACTGTGCTTTATTGAAGAATGACATTTGGCTGCCCCGAATTTGGCTTTTTATCATCATGATAAAATTCAGAAATTTCTAAATCAAATTGCATATTATTGTAATCCTCGATTTCTACTTGTTCTTGCTGATTTAATGATTGATTTTCTGAATTAATTTTAGAGTGATTTTCAGATTTCGTGGCGAGTGGTTTTTCAAGATTATGACTAGTATCTTCTTGCAGTTGATTAGAATATTTTTCCAAGCTTCATGACTGTGTTTCATTTACCTGAGAGACAACATCATGATCATTATTAATGCTATAAGAGGTGTGTATTAGATGAAATAATTGATCATACATGACAGATACAACTTCATCTTGATCGATATGCAATTCCATATTAGAATTCTCAATTATGTTAATAAAGGTTGAAGAAGATTCATCAAAGCTTGTAATGGTTTCATATGGATTAGTAATGCAAGGAACAGAGCAAACATATTCAAACTATTCCATCAGTTCAATATCTGTGGTTTCATATGGATTAGTAATGCAAGGAACAGAGCAAACATATTCAAACTATTCCATCAGTTCAATATCTGAAGGTTTATCTTCAACTTTGAATCTCAAACAATTTAATCAAAATCTAACGTTAAAATCTATGAAAGATTCATTTTCAAACCTTTGTAAATCTTCAAATTCATCATATACCCGTTCATAATCATAATTGTTGAATTCAAAAAGGAACTTCATGATAAATTGATCCCAACTGTGAATAGAGGAAACTCGAAGTGATTGACACCATATTCTGGATTTTCTTGAGAATGTAAGAGTAAAAATTTTGCACAAAATACCTTAATATATATCATGAAAAGAAGAATTTGCAAATTTTTGAATAAACTGTAAGGCATGATCAAATGCAAAATAATTATTCTTACCATTAAATTTCACCTTTGACAAGTGTCTTACTATTTATGGTGGAGCATTGACGGATGCACGTCCAGAGATACAACTCCAAATTGGAAGTTTAGGAGGACCCATTGTGGTTAAAATAAAACTTAAAAATACAAAAACTCCAAAAGACAACAAGTCGTTAGACCCTCCTTCTAGCGCCAAAGACAACTTAAAGCAACTCCTTTTTCATTTGGAATGGTGGTTCCAACTAGCTAAACTAGGTCTAATCACCCTCTCTCTATCTCTGTTGGCTTATAACGTCTATCACTTGCTAATAGAGAAGAGACATTAGATTTTTCCTCTTGCAGAGCTCATGCAAGAAAGTGATCCTTAACCTGAATTAGTGGCTCATCCAGGCCATGAAAGTCTGCCCATGTTTAAGAGGACTTCTAAAATGAAATAATTAAAACTAAATGCAAATCTACTCTAAGTAATAGAAAATAAATCCTAAATATATCTTGATTGGAAGTAGGATTATTCCCCTCTCAACCAAGAGCAAGGTAAAAGGGGATTTGAACGAACTTTGAATTTGGAATAGAAATTAAGTCAATAAGCCAAAGAAATAATTTTAAGACTTATTACTAGTTCAAGCAAGTATATGTATTTAGCTATCTAATGAGTAGTCATTAGATCCTTTATGCATATACATCCAAATTCAAATATAATGATTTCAGACTAAAACATATATGATTGCATTAAGGAAATAGTTCTCATAAAATAATCATTATTAAAACCAAGATAAGGTTTACATGAATTTGCTAAATAGTTAATAAGTATGTCATGTTTACCTATTCGAATTCATTATTTAACTTGATAGTAATTAGATCCATCATTAAAACATAACTTTCAAATGATTAAAACAAGCATGTATTAAATGAATTCATAATAGTGCAAAATTTCACAAACACATACTTATCTGGGTCAAGAATTGCCTCAAATTTTATTAAATGCAAGCTATCAATCAACCTCTATCTCTAACAATAGTGTACACGAATTAAAGATCCGATCAAAGCATTTGAGTCCATGAAATTCTCAAAAAATTTCATGATAGCATGATTTTTTTAGAATTCAAATATATCTCTTTTAATCTCCAATGATCTGGTCCAAACTAGCTAATTCTCTACAGAAATTTAGCTCCCTATAACAGTGCAAAATCCCCCCCTTTGTAGAGAATTTCCTCCCCAAGTTTTAGATATGGAACTCCCCCTTCCCATTTTACAAAATCCATATTTATAATTACAACAGAAAATTAGAATAAGAGCGCTGTTGGAGAATAAATTTGCTCAAATAAATTTTAGTTGGCCAAAATTCTTATATCCCTCTTATTGGTTCAATTCTATTCTTCCAAGTCTTCTCTTCTTCATCTCCTCATCTGTTCTCTTGCCAAAAACCAATCAAAATCCATAAATTAAAACAAATTAGATGTACAAAACATAAATCAAACTACTCTTCAACAAATTGTTAAATTAAAAATAAATTAAAATCCAAATAAATTCTCGTGCTACGATTGCTTCAAATGGATCAGTCTTTGGGAATTGCTGGCAATGAATTATTGAAAACAATTTTCCAAAACCAATAAAATTTTCCCAAATCAAAATAGAAAAACTAATTTTTGGTTAGAAATTCATCACTTTGTCTTCTGCTAGATTTCTGGGTCATTAAATGATTGAATCTACTAGAGTTTTCCATCCCAGATTATTCTCATATGTCTTAGCTTTCCACTGAGCTATTACAAGCTTCATTTGGTTGAGTAAATCTTGAGATATGCCTCTCTGAAGTTGGGGTGCCAAAATTATTAAAATTCTGGAAAAATGTATACTTAAATCGAAATTAGGAAATTTTAATTAAAAATTTAACCTTAATTAATAATAATTAATTAACTAGATAATTAAAATTAATATATTATATACAAATTAATTTAATAGTAATAATAAAATTTAAATTATTGAATTAAATTTTATTATAATTAAAAAAAATGAATTAATTAAAATAATAAAAAATAGGAAACGTGTCATGATGTTAGTGGCTATTGGCTCCACCGAATGAGCCTAAGTGTTTTTTTGGCTCCATTACCATGGGCCACGGTGAGACTAAAGTGGGAGGTACAAAGAGGGCTTTATAATATAATAAAGTGGAGGCATAAGGTGGAGTGAGAGTTATAAGGGTACGTGGATAGAGGAGGGATAAGGAGTGAAGTCATGAGAGGAGAGAGAAAAACCATTTCGAAGGTCAATAATAATTGTTTTTACGATAAACAAATTTCCAACATTCCGATGAGCCATGGGGATTGAATTAAAGCATGCATTAATAGATAATTGATCAGAATTGAATGAAGGAATGTCACTAGGGCATCATAGGAATCATACAAAGTTTTATGAATGAAGCCTCTGAGGTCATAAAATCTCCGAGGTCCGATGATAAGGGAAAGGAAGGCATCAAAGGTATTTAAAAAGGAATGCCATTAGAGGGGGAATTTAAAGTTATGAGGTCTCGATGGGATGAGGGAATTAATGAGAGGGAGTAAGGTATGGTGTGAAGGAGGAGAGGATGAACACGTAGAGTGGGACACTCTCTTATATGTGTAAACTACAATTATTTTTAATGTTATAATAATAACAATAACTACAACTACTTGGTAATAAATTTTATGACATTAGAGAACTACATCCATTTGTGATTTCGAGATTCCGAATCTCATAATTTCTTTTAAATTGAGATTTGATATAGACTTCCGAGATCCAAAAACATGTAATTTTAATTGTTATACAATTTGGTTGCAACTAAAAATCAATTTTACAGTTAATTTACAAAAATTAAAATAATATACATTTTGTACATTTTTTAGCCATGGCAGTAAAAATTATCGAACTTTGGATGAGCACCATTTGCAAATCGTGCTTCCAAATGAGATGAAACAAGAACCAATGAAAAGCTTGTGAAAATTCAAACGTAATGAAGCAATCAATAGAACAATCTAAAGAAAATAAAAATTTGGAAAAATTGTAGAACACTTAACCAAAAGAAAACATTAAAACTGCGATTTAGCCAAAATTGATGGAAAGGGTCCCCATTATTTGAAATAAATAAGTTAAAAATGGGGGTGTTGTGATTTCACGACAAAAATGGTGACACATGGCGAAGAACCAGTTATCTTTGGTTGAAAATATAATGAACTTTGCTTTACCCAAAGGTTAAAAAATTATGAGGAATTTTATTAAGTCGCCAAACTGTAAAACATCTCGCATGGGTCCGACATTAGTGATTTAGGCAATATGGGTTCAAAAAGAGAAGTACTTAAAGTAGATTGAGTCTAAAATTATGAATCCAAATTTTGGGAAATATTTTATTTTGAGATTACCTCATATAGAAGAAGGTACATATAAGAGTTTTTTGATAAAGGATATATCTGTTATGAATGGCCTTTGACTGCTTCGATGCCGACGAGCCTAGTCAGTACCCCGACGAAGTTGTCTTTTATGCCATACAAGTATGGCCCCACTGCTAACAAGCATCCATAGCCCCGACGAGTTTACTAGTATTTCCCATGTTTCCCTTTTTGATCACCCTTTTGATAAACACATTTGCGAGCTATATTTATGATGTACTTGAGTGAAAGGAGTGGGATGGTAATAGAGACCTAAGCAAATGGATATTATACTTCCATAATGTTGACTCCAAAATCTTTCATCGTGATTATCATTGAGATGTTTTTTTAATAAAGTGGAGGGATGGGAAGGATCCAATGATTCAAATTCATGTCAGTTCTTTTGTTCACACCTAATCATTGGGATTGGGTAAATATATGTAAAATAATGTAAATAGAAAATAAGAATATGAAGAGACACTGGGAGATGAATCCCAAGAGTCTCTCCCTCCATGTATATATTTATGATCAACCTTAATGGAAAAACACAATCCATTTGAGGAGTTACCTCCTGGCCTGACATGGTATCAGATCCAACCCCATTTTTGGATTCCCTTTCTGCCCTTGTAAATCCCTTCTATCATTTTTTGCAGTCTTTGATATCTGCTTATCTATGCCATTATCCTCTGTGCATTAAATTTCCCTAGAGTTACATTGAACATTCACTGTGAGCGCTATTTTTTTATTATGTTGTGCATTGAAAGTATATGGGAGACTATTGCAGAATGAGGATCAAGTCTATGCATTTCATGGAGGTGCGCAAGTATGGTGCGACGGAAGTGTGGTGCTGTGGTCGCTGTGACTTTCACTGTGTTGAGGTATGGGATATGTTATATGTCTATTTTTTTAATGACTGGGAGTGAGTTCAATGGTATCAATTGCGTTGACTATGTGTTATTGGAGTTATTTCGTTGGTTGATCTAAACAATATTACACACTCCCACCATACCACACTCTACTCCCACCAATACCGCCTCCTCCCAACTCCCAACTTTTAATATATAAATATTCTTTCAATTTATAACTTCCATACCACAGTAAACCATCGGTTGCGGCATCACTCCTGTTGTCGTATTGGCATGACTGTGATACCCGAATACCGCTTTGTTATCATTTTGGTTACGTTGAACGTTGTGTATCTCTCGATTATACCACCCTCCATTGCATGGTCCATACCTCCCGCCTCCCGCTTGGTCCATACCTCCTGTCTCCCACCTCCCATACATTGACTCCACCTCACCTCCATGCTATCCATTATATAACACTGTCATACCTCCTACCATACCGCCTCCCCATACCACACTGTCCTGTTATATAACACTGTCATATGTTACGTTAAATGCTCCCACATATAACTACGCTCCCACTCCTAGTTTTATAACTGCGATTTTTAATATATCAATGCATACCTGTACACTCGACTCCCTATAATCATATAATATATAATTCCTATATGATAACGCCGATTATAATACACCCCTCTGCCATTTCAATTATCACCACTCCTGGTTAACACCTCCCCTTATATGCTGTCTCCCCTATATACCCCCTCCCCCAATACTACCTCTGTCATATATCCACCAGAATTGTATTTTTCAGAATATTGCTACTAGAGTGCATTTTTTTACATCGAAGTGCAATTTTTGTTTTTGTTTTTGGCAGCATAGTACATTTTACACAATATAAATTTTTAAAATGAATTAATTGATATCAATTGTTGGATTAGTTATCTCTGGGAAAGAGAACTATCCTGAATGGTCAAGGAAGATACACACTCTCATTTTCAATGAGTTGTGGAAAGGAGTTTGTGTAGGAGAAGGAGATGATGAACCGACAAAGACCACCTCAAATAAGGAGATTCCATTTGATAAAATAAGAACCACAAAGCCTATGCCTTGATTACAACATTTGTAAATGAAGAGGTGAGGCACTATATTTCACCATTTTCAAATTCTTTTGAAGCCTTACAAAAGCTGAAGGAATTGTATGACTCACACTCTGAACTTGAAGTTGTCCAATTGATGATTAAATTTTTAGTCTTGAATTGAAGAATGATGACCCTCTTTCTTTAGCATCAGAAGTAAGATCCATTATGCATGATATAAAAACCACTGGTGTTGAAATAAACATTCCTCTCATAGCTTATGTCAAGGCACTATATTCCACTTATTCAAATTATCTTTAGTCATTGCAAGCAAATGGAAACATCAAGGAGATTACCTTTGACTCCCTTGAGAAGAAGTTTGTTGAGAGAGAGAATGATTTTGGGAAGAAGACAACTCCTCAGTATATTAAAGAAGCTACGTGTCTTTCACATAGAGAGAATAATCCAGCACAATATTCTTCTAGAGGAAGACGTGGCTGAAGAGGAAGAGGAAGAAGGAATTTTAGAGGTAGGGGGGCATATAGTTCCAAGGAGAAAAGTATGATCTTCATTGCATATGTTGCAATAGAGATGGACATGATACATCCACATGTAAGTTGCCTTGGGACAAAATTGAGCAGGAAAGAAATGAAATCAAAGGTAAAACCAATGAAAAAGGGAAAGGTAAAGCACCCGAATCCTCTCACTATGTTGTGGCACATTGTAATATTGGAGTAACTGAAGAGTTGTTTAATGCTTCAATTTGTTCTTGGAAAAATGATTGGTTGCTTGATTTAGGAGCAACTTGCCGCATTAATTTTAGAAGAGAGTTTTTTGAATAATTTACTGACAATGTTGATGGAGTAGTATACTTTGCAGACAAGTCAAAACTCAAGCCATCAGGTCTTGGCACCATTAGGCTCAAACTGCATGGTCTTCTAGAATTTCTTCTGCATGATGTTCTATATATCCCAGAGATGAGGAGAAACTTATTGTCTTTGGTGCACATCTGCTAGCAAGGACACTCCATTCATATGTTTTATGGCAAGGTTGAGGTTAGAAAAGCATCAGATCACTCACTTGTCATGACTAGGATAGAAGAAGAAAGACTTCTGAAGCTGTAAGGTACCTCTTCTCGTGCACTAAAATTTTCATACAATTCTCATTATGATGAAGGTATATTTCCATAAAGTCTTTTATGGCATGCTAGATTTGGACACTTGAATTATGAAAACTTTCATATGTTGAAGAAAAGTGGTGTTATTGATTTGCCTACAATTCCTAGGAAACTTAAGCAATGTGATTTTTGTATCTTAAGAAAACACAACAAACAATCTTTTCATAATTCACATTCCAGAGCACATAGAAAACTTGAACTTATTCATTCAGACTTATGTGGCCCAATTGCTGTTCCTTCTGCAAATGGAAATAAATATATGATGACATTTATTGATGACTACCCCAGAATATGTTGCGTTTATTTATTAAATAACAAATATGATGATTTTCAAACACTCAAGAACTTTCATGCATGGATTGAAAATGATGCACAATCTCATATTGGCTCTATTCACACTAATAATGGAAAAAAATACATTTCAAATGAATTTGAAAACTATATTCGTGAGCATGGGATCAAACATCAAACAACTGTGCCTTATAATACCCAACAGAATGGAGTAGCCAAAATAATGAACAGACAATCTTAAATATGGTATGTTCCATGATGTTTTTCAAGAATGTAAAAATGATGTTTTGTGCTAATGCAGTTCTATGTGTTGCTTATGTAAAGAATATGTGTCCATCTAATGATATTAGAAACAAGACTCCTTATGAAATGTGGTATGGCCACATTCCTTTGGTAAAGCATCTCAGGGTCTTTGGTTCCACCTGTTATGCCTTGATACATAAGGAACAAAGAAAGAAACTTGGTGTAAGGAGTTATATGTGTATCTTCTTGGGGTATTCAAATACCTCCAAAGCATACCATCTCTATGATGAAGTTAATAAGAAGTTTGTAGTATCTAGAGATGTGATATTTATTGAATCTTCCAAGACTGACAATGTCGTTGAGTAGCAGATTGATCGCTTGGATAGATTTAGACATGCTAAATATTTTCAATAATTTGATAATGAGATTCCACATCTTGAAGGGGGGATTCCTATACTAGATTAATCTATAAAATCTTCTTCTGAAGCACTCTCTCCCCCACATGAAGCTCTAACCACTGATGCCACTTTGAGTGATGTGATTGATAGAATTGGGAGACTCAATCTTGATTTAACCCCAACTTAGTCAACTGAGCATCCTGGCCCATCTTAGAACAATCCTCCAAAATGTCTGACAAAGACACTTGAAAGTTTTCATCCTGATGAGGTTGGAAAGACAGGAACAAGAAGCACAAACAAGAAAAATGGAAGTGATGTAGACGATTCTGATTCACCTATTAATATAGATGTTTCTTATGATGGTGAATGAATTTGTCTACAAATTTTGAACCAACTTCCTTCAAAGAAGCCACTTCTCATGATGAATGGAAATAATTGATGCAAAAAGAGTATGATGCCTTGATAAAGAATGACATCTGGAAGTTGGTTGATCCTCCATTGGGAACCAAACCAATAGACTGCAAATAGGTCTACAGGAACAAGTATAACGCTGATCGCTCACTTGACAACCACAAAGCCAGGCTTGTGGAAAAAGGTTTTGTACAAAAGGAAGGGGTCAACTATGAGGAGACTTTCTCCCCCAAAGTAAAATGGGATACCATCCGGACACTCTTTTCCTCGGCAACTCAGAACGGTTGGAAAGTCCATCAACTGGATGTAAAAAATTCTTTCTTGAATAGAGGTTTGAAAGATAATTTTTTTATGCCCCAGCCAGAAGGATTTGTAGTGTAGGGTCAAGAACACAAAGTATGGAAGCTTTTAAAATCCTTATATGGCCTCAAGCAAGCACCGCGAGCTTGGTACGAGAAGTTAATTGAGCATATTCTGAAACTCAACTTCAAACATTATGATCTTGATGATGCAACTTTTTGTGTCAAGAAAGTTGGCAAACAAATTGTATATATTGTGGTTTATGTAGATTATCTTTTGATGACAGGGAACAATGAGAGCTATATTACATCCCTAAAGAAGGAATTGAGGAAATGTTTTGAAATGATAGACTTGGGGTATGTTCACTACTATCTTGGTATTGAAGTAACTCAACATCCGAAGTTTATATTCCTCTCTCAGAAAAAGTACCTTGGAGATATGTTGAACAAGTTTGGCATGACTGAGTGTAATCCTTTGACTACTCCAATGTAACAAAACTTAAAGATCACATCCACTGAACAAAAATAATTTGAGGATGCCACAAAGCATAGACAACTTGTAGGAAGTCTCAACTACCTGACTACTACCAGACCATCTATTTCATTTGCTGTTGGAATCCTCTCTAGGTTTATGCAAAAGTCTTGTTAGGGACATTGATCTGCTGTGAAAAGAGTTCTAAAGTAATTAAAGGGAACTCAAGACTTTGGACTTAAGTATACATAGGTGGGCAACTTCAAGTTGATTGGATACTCTGATTTAGACTTCGATGGAGATAAATACTTCTAGATCCGAAAAAATGTAATTTTAATTGTTCTACAATTTGGTTGCTGCAATTTTGTAGGACCGTTAGCAAAAATGAATTAATTAGTAAAAATGAACAAAAAACAATATTTACAATTAATTTACAAAAAAATAATAATATACATTTTGTACATCTTTTAGCCAGGTGGTAAAACTTATCGAACTTTAGATGAGCACCATTTGCAAACTATACATCCAAATGAGATGAAACAAGAACCGATGGAAATATTGTGAAAATTCAAATATAATGAAGCAATCAAAATAAGAATCCAAAAAAATTAAAAAATTGGCAAAATTATTGGATACTTAACCGAAAGAAAGCATTAAAAGAGCGATTTAGCCAAAATTTATGGAAAGGGTCCCCATTATTTGAAATAAATAAGTAAAAAATGGGGGTGTTGTGATTTCAACACAACAATGACGACACACGGGGAATAGCCAATTATCTCTGGTTGAAAAGATAATGAACTCCGCTTTACCCAAATGTTAAAAATGAGGAATTTTATCAAGTTTTCAAACAATAAAACATTTTGCATGGGTCCCACATTAGTGATTTAAGCAATATGGGTTTGAAATATAAGTACTCAAAGTAGACTAAGTCTAAAATTATGAATCCGAATTTTGGGAAATATTTTATTTTAAGATTACCTCGTATAGAAGAAGGTACAGGAAGGAGTTTTTTGATAAAGCATATATCCATCGATATGAATGGTCTCTGACATTTATTCGCTGATGACGAGCCTAGTCAGTACCCATGCGAATTTGTCTTTTATGCCATACAAGCATGGCCCTGTTACTATCGATCGTCCATAGCCCCGTTGGGTTTACTTGTATTTCCAATGCTTCCCTTTTTGATCACCCTTTTGATAAGCACATTTTCGAGCTATATTTATGATTTACCTGAGTGAAAGAGGTGGGATGGTAATAAAGACTTAAGAAAATGGATATAATACTTCCGTAATGTTGACTCCAAAATCTTTCCTCGCGATTATCATTCAAAAGGTTTTTAATAAAGTGGAGGTATGGGAAGGATCCATTGAGTCAAACTTAGGTCAATTATTTCCTTGAAAAGATGAAACATATCACTTAGAAAGATGCGTGTTCCTCCATGAAAAGTATTTAAAGCGAGAGGGCTTTATGATTCCATAAAGATATACCTTTAATGATAAATGAAACTCATTGAATTAGACAAATTAAAGATTTCCCATGTCTACCAACCAATGTTAGGTGAGAAAAATAAATTCCATCCACATAAATCTTGACGGTATCACCAAAATAAAACCATAACCAATAGAAAAAGTGAAAAATAAATTCAAAGTGAAGGAAAGAAATGAGAAAACTCCAAAAATTTCAAAATGAGGAAAGAAAAAGCTGAAAGAACAACACAAATTAAACAACGCCCAACAAGACTAACTATAAATATGTCTCAACAAAAGACTAAATAGGAAAACCATGTGTCTATTCATCTTATGTTGAGATTTTAATGAATTTTATCCTGCAGAGTTATAAGCAATTGGGCTCTAAAACTATAAGGTGATTATGAGTCATGAGGTGAAATTAAACCAAATGGGAAGTTTCTGCCTTTTGTAGGTTTTCTTGTTTCATAAGGACATCTTAACAATTTTCTAAAAAAACAATGCTTATGAAACAAACTTAAAAGGTCTAGGGACTCCCCAGTTTAGCTGATTAGTTTGACATCACAACTGCTAATCCAAAATTAAAACAAACAAAATGGAGAATGAGCTCCAACTCTGAGTTGGTAGGGGTGTGAAAAAATTTCATGGAGACCTGCAAAACAAAAGTTTATATTAGCAAAACTAAAAACTAAGCTGAAACAAAAATATAAAGAAATGGAAAAGGATGAAAGTGGGAATATGAAACTTACCGTTGAAGAATCCCATTAAAATTTTACCTGATAGAAATTGAAAAGAAAATGTAAAGAAATGGAAAAGGATGAAAGTGGGAAAATGAAACTTACCATTGAAGAATCCCATTTAAATTTTACCTAATAGATGTTGATTTTATTCAACAAGTATAACTTCTTTGTATGATTGGAATTAAAATGATGAAAAAGTGATATTCTTTGAAATTTGATTGACCCAAAATCATCATTTATTAAATCAAAATTAAATCAAGCAATAAGGCTTAGAAAAATGATTCATGTTCATGGGATCGAAAGTGAAAAAATCCATCAGAAATGAGAGTGAAGATATGCTTCTTTATGAATTGCAGCCATAATTTGTCTCTTTGTCTTTTCATATTTCATATCCACTCCATGGTTTTCATAAACTATCGAAAATCAAGACCAAGTCCCAATCTATGTGATGCATATGTGTGGATAAGATAAGATAAGATAATCATATTTATGTCCAAATAATGACCAAAAAGTAGGTCAAAGGGATTGTTGAGTACAATGATGTCCATACAAAGCGGGAGAACCAAACAATCTCCTATAAAATATACAATGCATGAAGTAAATCAACATCTAGCCCTAGCAGAGAAGATCCAGGAGCTAAAAGGTCTGAGGATCAGACCCATCTCTCCTCACATCTGAGGATGAATGAAGAACACTGAAGAAACTTAAAAAAGTCTGTTGGCCCAATGAAGATCCCGTGGAAAGTGTGGAATGTCTACTAAATCGTTGCTTGGAGGGGTTTGCGCTCTGCTGAGGTATGGAGGATCTAGTTCGTCTCCCAGGATTGGATCTGGGACAGATCTTATATTAAGATCTTGTGTCACAGAGTGAGGTCCCATGGATTCTCATCGATCTAGAGTATGGATCCGTATTGGTATCAATTAGTCTCTTGGTGCCCTTGTCTAAAGGTAGTACCCTTAAAAATGTCATGATCGTCTGTGTGGGGTCTGGTTTGATGGGAGGTTGAATAATATGCACTCAGAGCTTGAGAGCCTCGTATATATGTAGGGCCAAACATCTCTGATTAGGATACTTGAAAAAGTCAGCGAGGGTTCAAGAATCTGTGAAAAAGAAATGAAACCTTCCTCTGATCTCGTAGTAGACAGGGCATCCAAGAATGAAGTGCACCTCAGTCTCCACTTCATGTAAATAACATACTTAGCATATTTTGTTTGGTCTATCCACCTGGTGGTCCGTCTCTACCCGAAGTCTATGAGAACCAACTCTGAATTGTCCTAGAGGAATGTGAAGAGCATATATTCAGTGGTGAAACATATACTTGGGTCAAACAATGAGACCGTCTCTCAACTCCAAGAAGTGCTTATCATAGAAAGCGATATTTGGGTGCAAACCTCTTAGAGTATTGACCCATGTCCTCCTTGATGATCTTGTTTAACTCCTATCTAGTAGGTAAAAGGTAACCAGGTGAATCTAAGGAATATCGGAAAGGAGGGAGATGATCCAACTAAATTTCCACTATCCCTAAGAGATCTAAAACACCTGTAAACCAACATATGGCTCGGCCTAAGGGGGTAGAATGAGCAATAGTATCAGAAGAGAAATATGCCAAGTAAGGATATCAGTCCCTACTCTTTATTGAGTTTGTAAATCCATAGACACGATGCAAGAATGAAACCAATAAGAAGACAGTATTAAGCAGAAAGGGATGAGCTCCAAACTCTGCAAGGATGATGTGCCGCGATACTGTTAGTTGGCATCTAATGATGCATTGGAGAAGAAGAATTTGGTCTCTCCCAGCTAAAGCCCAATCTGACTCAAGTAAAAGATCCCCAAATCTATGATCCATATAGAACAGTGGGACAAATCAAGGTGTCCCTGAGGCTCATCTTAGTCGAGCTTTGCTGGAATTGATGTTGAAAGCACTATCTCTCGAGAAAGGCTAAGGATCCATATCCTTTGTTGATTTGAGGCTGAAGTGCTGGTTGCAAACTAAAGCGCGGACCAGAGAATTGCACGCCCAAGTAAGTATACGTGTTGGTGATCTTAATCTCCCCCCCTTTGAATAGGAAGTGAAGGTCTAAGGTTTTCTTCACCCCATTGAAGATCATAACCTTGGTTTTACCCAGGTTGACCGTCAACTATCGATGATCACAAAATAGAGGGAGATGAATTGAATTGTGTATGCTAAATATAACGTGATATATAAAAAATTGAAACAAAAGATAATTCAAATATGAATTCACCATGATCCATTACCTTTGCATATTTCGAATTCACTTACTAGCTAGTTTCTCAAGAGTGCCTTTTTCTTTGCCTTGTCAACCTTCTTCCAAACCTCTCTTATATTACTTTAAGTGAAAAGATGTCAAACCACAAGAGACTTTCCACATTGGATTTTAGAGTGGAGATATCGGGAATGGATTTGAAATAATGTTACAATATTCCAACGTTTTGAAATAGGGAGGCCCGAAATAGATACTACGAGTTACAAAAGCTTCGATATAAACATTTTATTATATAGAAGTCTTTTCAGAAGTTCATTTCTTGTAAGTTAAAAAAAAGTATTTTACAATACACTATACCCTCGATATAGCACGTTCCGAAAGAAATATTTAAATATAAAAGAAAATATCTATCGGGAAACTAAATTTCGGAAAGGTAACATCTCGTAACAATTTTAAAAGAGGTCCTGATATAGAAGACACTGATAAATGATGTGCCAAAGGTCAATAATTTGTTAAACAAGATTTCCAAATTTTTTTTGTTGGACAAAACTCCCATAAACAAATCCTTTGCTTCATAAATGTTTTTGGTAAACTTACCTTTCAGAAGTTTAATTGAGTTACACCTCTGATATAAAAGTCTCGATATATATAATATTAAAGCGAAGCAAGATCTCAGAACATTTTTTTTTGTAACTTTTTATTAAATAAAACTTACGATATCAAATATACTCGATAATGAATGTCTTTTAAATGTATCACATAGGAATATTGTCTTTTTGGTACATCGGGCATTCAAATATCGGAGATAATCAATCTCATAAGGTTTTTATAAAATGGCTCCAGTAATTTTCGTTCCGATAAGAAAATAACTTAAAGTTTTGTGAAATTGATTTCAAGAGAACTTACATTTGTTTATAAAAAAACAAGATTTCAATATGAAAAGAGGCGAAAAAGGAAATCCCAGGCAGAAAATTATTTTGATTTGTGATAAAACCCGATATCCAAAAATTTATGAGGTTCTAAGAGAATCAAAGCAAAAGGTAAGAGCTCCGATAAACAAGACTTTCGAAAGGAGAACAATTCTTTGATAGAAAAATTTCCGATAAATAAAGCCTTTGTTATTAAAATGTTTTCGGCGGAATTCCTTTTCAGAGATTTAATTGATTTTAAATTCCGATATCAGAAGTCCAGATATAAATATTTCTTGTAAATCTTTAAAATAAGAGTTTTGATAAAAGGAAACCCAAAATTAATATTGGATAAAAACATAATATTAGAACTCGGATACGGTAATATTTCAATATGACTTCTATGAGATTCTGAGATCGAGGAATTTGAGTAGAGAAATAAAATAGGCCTCGTGGATCTCAAAGACAAATCTCGGAGTGTGTTTTCAAATGATTATGATATAACATAAACCTAATGGACCAATAAGACAAAAGGTCTGGAATCTCGAGGAAAGATATCAAAAAGTGAAAAACAGAAGATCAGGATTCCAATAATGAGTAGATAGAGGCCCTGAATCAATTCGGAAGTAGAAATGCGAATAAAGCGGATGTAAAATGAATGAGTGCAATGGAAAGGTTTTAAATCAACCAACAAATGTAAGATTTAGAACGGGCAGAGATAAAATCAATTTATAGCTTGATGCAAGATTTCTATGAAATTTTCATTTTATTGTGACAAATTTAAATAAGAAAAAGTCAAGAAATAAATTTCAGTTGCATCAACGAGAGACATAAAATGTTTATTGACTCGTTTTGTTAAATTTGAAAAGAAAGGAAATATGGAGAAACACAAAATACAAATAAAATTATGATGAGAATGGAAATACTTCCCTAAACATGTTGTAGATTAGAAAAAGTTAACTGCTTGCTTTATTCTTCTACTTGTATTATCAAAAGAAAAGCAACCCGGAAAACAAAAAACAAAACTAATACTACTCCTAAACTAACTAGATAATGGAAAGTATAACTAAGTATAGTCATACTACCAATGTATCCATTCAAGCATTTTGTTTCGTGTATGTATGTACAAGTCACACATTAGCGACAAAAATACAAGTACAATTAATCCAACATAAATAAGTTTGAATGCAATATGTACGCCTATTGCTAACATATTTACAGAAATTAACTCATTTACAATCGGTTTATTTACAAACATTCTCTCCTGGAAAGATTCTTCCAACAAAATATCTATGGGATCATAAAAATAAGGATGAATATTCATTGGAGAGAGGAAGAATCCAAATGGGAGAGAGGTCGAACAACGATTAGTGTTATGTACATAAGACAAACTATGAGCAATCTTCTGTGAAAATATCTATAAACGAGACATAGTACACATATTTACCCAATGATGGAACCAACATAGGTCTAAACACATCATTTTACACAAACTCTAATATCTTCTTTTCCCTCTTAGCACTCGAAGAAAATCTCACCTAATTCTGCTTCCCATATATGCAATGTTCACAGAAATATAAATGCAGAGACCAATTAGACATACCTTCTACCATACCATTACCATGCAGTATTCAAAGGCCATCGCTCTCCAATGTGTCCTAATATTTGATGCCACAATATAGTCTTTTCACCAGAGACTGCAACATTTTCTTCTCCACTTTCAGGAACCACATAACCATTGCACTCATCAATAACCATGCTACCTAGAATCTTGTACAGAGTTCCCCTCTAGACTCCTCGCATAAATACTAGTGCTCCTTGAAACATCTTGTAGGTATCTTTCTCGAACACTGTTTTTACACTTGCATCATCCATCTTGCTTAAAAAATTAGATTTCCGGCCAATCCTGGACTGTGCAGAACACTAGGAAGTGTTCTAATCCTTCCACCTTACAGCTTCGACTTGAATCTTCCATGTCCTATCATTATGGTCTTCCTGTCATCACGCAGTGAGACAACACCACCATCATGTTTCTTGCGCTAGTTTAACTACACCCTATTGGGAGTCATATGAAAGGATACACCTGAGTCAATCAACCATTCCTCATGATATATGTGTGTACTTGAAGAAGAATCTAAGTGCACATCCCCACCTTCACTTGAAGTGGTTTTCGCCTCTGCAGAAGGAGCGTCATCAATTCCCTTTCCTTTTTCAAGAGTTTTAGATATACAATCCTTTTTGTAGTTCCCTTATTTTCCACATTTCCAACATACCTTTGCAAATTTCCCTGGAGATTAAGGTCTCCCTTTAGATTTAGATCTACCACTTGAGGACTTATTTCTATTTTTGTTATGGGACTGTCCTCTTACATACAAGACATCTGTGTTTTGGCTCTCCATATTTGTACATCTCATCTCCTCCGATGACAAGGATAAGACTATTTCATCCAATTTCAAGATAGTTGTATTGCTACCTATAACAACAACCAAACTATTTCATGAGTCTAGTAGAAAACACAACAAATATCACACTTATCTTCATCTAAAATTTTATTATCAATAGATAAAAACTTACTTATCACAGTATTGAAGGCATTTAGATGTTTTGTCACCAAGTCTCCATCCTTCATCCTCAGGCTATACAACTTTTTCTACAGGAACAATTTGTTTATTAGTGACTAAGATTAATACAAAGTCCCTACCTTGTCCCATAAAGCCTTTTCCATCTTCCTCTAATACATTCAACAATAATGAATATGAGAGACACATCATATTGTGTTGTTTTCCTTCTGTTCAACATTCTTGTTGATGATGTATCTGGATCTAAAAAAATCCACTGATATCTTTCCAACATCAAATCCCCCATCTTGAGCTTCCACAACTCAAAACTCTGCTCATTAAATTTATTGATCTCTATCTTTCCATAGTTTGTCATCTCCTTTCACCGTCAGAATCGATCCCGCAGATCTCCCATTGTAACAGGGTCAACCACAGGCCCAAGCAACAAACCCCTTAGACGCAAAGGTGCCCGCTTGAAACTGAAAAGACTCTGATACCAAATGTAGGTTTTAACCCTGTACATAAAATTCTTACAAAAAAAGTCTTGCAAAAGAAGTCTTAAAAAAAATATAAATAGTGAGAACATAAAAATATACATAGATATTTTCTCGTGGAACCCAAAACTAGGAAAACTAGATTAATTTTTCATTATATTCCTTTCAATGTTACAATACATTATATACATGTCGAAGCATTCATAAACCCAAATCCATTAACCTTGAATTAAAACATAACCATAGTTCCATTGACCGGATGTACAAAATAACATGGGAAAAAACCATCATACCCAAAACCATGTGTAAAAACCATGGATAGGTCTACCCAACCATTATTGGGTTCGTATAATTTATTTTTCCCGAGGCGCTATCCCAGATCCCATATGCAGGAGGATTACCTCCCCCCTGCTATGCCTGAGGCAACATAAAAACACATGAAACTAATTATGGAAATAATATAACATACCCAACGCTAACTGAGAACGAGTTCTCCTCGAGAAGGTTTTTCCGCCGAGGGGAGTTTCTCCAAGTTCGAAGTTTCTTCCGAGAAGGATTTATTACCAAGATAATCTTCCTCTGAGACGGAGTTTTCTTTGAGAAGTAGTGTCGTCCAAGATAAGTTTCCTCCAAGAACAAATTTTTTTTTGAGAGTGGATTATCACCACGAAAGACTTATTTCCATGTGTAGTCTCGTCTCAGAAGGTTCCTTCTCAGATAGGATTATCTCCAGGGTGACGTGGCAGTAGAAGGTTGGTGCACTTAAGCCAAAAAGGAGGCTAAATGGGTCAATGAATAATGCACTAATTCCATGTGGTGGTGATGAGGTTGACGAGGAAAACCTCATGGGTGCCATGTGGCAGATTTATGATGTGGCACAAAACTTTAAGTGGCCATAACTTTCGATCCAGAGATTAGATCAGTAAAAAATTTATATCGCAGAAATCGTCTTGACGAGACGAACGTAATGAATTAATCTAGATGAAGTTTTAAGGGAGTTGAAAAAGATTGAAATTTTTAGACCCCATTTCCATAACGCTACCTTAGATCTTGGGTTAGCATAGTAACCACCTGCTTCTAACCGATATGCTAGATTGAGATTAAGAGGGGGTTCGTTCCCACCCCCCCCCCCCTAATTCTCGTGTGACGTCAAAGGGGTACCCCCACCAAAATCAACAATAGCCATAGACTGGCCGTGAAATGATCTTTTATGTCTCATTATTTTGACACAACCAAGAGCCAAACGAGAGTGCAGACCCCCCTCCTACATTCACTTACATCACAAGGGGAGGGGCCCCACACTTGATAAGATTTGTTGATTACAGTGGAAAATTCAGATCCATTGAAATTAGATAAATTTTGAGGTTTAAATGGACCTCCTAAGGAATATTATAAAAATATATTGGAAATAATAAAATAAGATTAGATTACCTAATCATGTTTTGAAGTGAAAAAAAAAAAAAACTACTTTTTCAACTCGTATTTTCAACTTATCTCCTTGGTAATTTACTCAAATTTCGAGTGGGAGCACTCATTGGATGCATAATTAATTTTTCATCCAAGGAGTACCCACATTGTATACTTTCTATGGAATCTACTACATGAAAAATGTGAAATACATGAAAAAACGTAATTGCAATCAATTTTTTTCATGTATTTAACACCGTTTGTGTAGTAGGGTCCATTCAAAGTATGAAACATGAGTGATCCTTGGATTAAAAATTAAATTTCACATCCAACAAGTGCTCCCGCTTGACATTTGAGTAAAATCACAGGGAGATAAGTTGAAAATACAAGTTGAAAAACTAGTTTATTATTATTTTTTTTTTTTTAATCTATTTATATTATTATTAATTATTATTATTATTTTTACCTCTTTACTCCAAAAATGGTGAATCATCCCCCATGGTTGACATCATCATATTGGATGCTGTAGGTTAAGTTGACTTTTGTTGTGCATTTTTGTTTTGAGGCCCATTTTTGACCTTAAAATTTCTCTAATGTTTATTGTGCTTATAACATGTGAACTAATTTAGTATACACACATCACATTAAAAAAGTTCATGCTTGTGTGGAAGAAGTATTGTGTGAGAAAGAAGTGTGCAGAGGGGGGAGTGTGTATGGAGGGAGGAACACGCAGAAAAGACATCCATACTTCCGCACCTTCTACACTACTCGTACAACACTTCTTGCTAAAAAATATGACAGAGTGCAAACTGACAATATTCATTTATCTGTCATTCTACTTGGAACTATTTGCATATTGTGTGGAAATTGCAAAAATTCTGCGAAGAAAATTTCAAGTATTTAGTGGATTAAATCGATATTTATCTCTCAGTGCAATCTTACATGAGAAAAATATCCAAAAATACTTATACATATGATATGATTTTTTTCCTTTTTCCTCTGTGAAAATTAAGTTATTTTACTATTTCATGTTTCCAAATTTTTGTTTACATATATTTGAAAAAAGAAATGATAGATTTCTAAGTTTTATGAGCCTAAATTTGATTTGAATTAGAAAAAATATTGTTTTACTATTTCAGGTTTCCAAATTTTTGCTTCCATATAATCAAACAAATTTTAAGAATCTAATTGATTGAAAAAAGAAGTGGTTAAACTTAATATAAATGTTCATTCAATTTGATTGAATCAAACTTATTTAAGAACTGATATTCTCAATCAAACTTATTTAAGAACTAATATTCTTAAACATGAAGAGACATCGTGGTTTCAAAATATATGTGAGCGCATTTTTAGAAGTATTATATCTAGAATCGCAATTACTTCGTTAAGACATTTGATTTATTATATGGATCTAACAATTTTGATTATGTGGCCGTGTCTCATTGGATATCATTTTTGAAAATCATAGAATGAAATTTGTATTTACAACCATCACATACTAACTGCCAAATGATGTTTTGTTAGGGAAATACAAGGGAGCTAACACAATGGTATAGAAAGCTAACTTGGTCACTGAAAAGAGTATTACGAGTTCCACCAAAAGATGAAACCGCAATTGGGGATTCCCCAGTTTTCGTATGACATCATAAGAGTACCCCCTATTCCACTATTACGTCATAGTGGTACCCCCCTCACACAATCAATAATAGCCATAGATCAAGCATGAATGATCTTTATTGTCTGATTATTTTGACAGAACCAAGAGCGGAATCTAGAGTGCAGACCTCCCCTCATTCGCTGATGTCACAAGGGGAGGGGCCCCACACTCGATACAAGTTGGTGATTATAGTGGAATGATGAAGGCTATCAAACCCATGTGAAATCACTATCTCTAAGAATATGTAATGTGGACTAGGTCATTAATATATCCCATAGATCACATATCTATGTGATTTATTGAATTTATAGCATATGAATGAATTTAGACATAAATTAGGTTAGACATCAATTAAGTTAATAACATACTTCCCTAAAATTAAAACAAGTAAAATTAACATATTTGAGTAAATGAAAATGATTTCATCATAAGCCCCATACTCGATGCCAATTGTTTATTATTGTAAAATGACTAGATATATGTGTAGAGCTAAAATGACTAGAGAGCTAAAATGCAAGTGCAAACAACAGAAGTTGTATGTGTGAAGGGAAAAAGGTAAATTGCACTGTTCTAGAGAAAGCATGACCAAATAATTACTTAATAATCATGTTCTCTGAAATGGAAATGTTTGAAATAAATTTGTGAAAGGGAGAATGTGCATGGACGTGTAGAAGTGGTAATGTATGTGGAGACAGGAATACATAAAAGAGACGTCTGTAGCTATGCATCTCTAACAAGCATTTTTGATATGCGACTAAATGTTTCATAAAGATGGTTTTTTTTTTTTTTTTTTTTCCCAGAGGAAAACATGGGTAGATCAACCCAAAGGGATTACATCATTCTAGCCAAACTAGCAGAGCCTAACTTTGAGGATGTCAAGGAGAATTGACCCATGACCTCCCATTGGTGGGGTACTTTAGCAACGAGAGCTCGAACAATTGAGCTAACCCAAGAGGCTTAAATGTGACCCTTTGATTATTGACCTAACCACTCAGACAATTTCCTTCTGCCTACAAAGTGAGAATATTATTGTAATGATTCTTCAGTTAAGCAATATGTGCAATAAGACATGTGCAAAGCTAAGGCATACATGGCTTAAATACTGTCAAGCCAAGATATGTGAAGAGCCAAAATGCATATCTGAACAATGCAAATTGCATATGCAAAGTAAAAAAGGTAAGTTTTACTATAGAAATAAATTGGAAGTATTGTAAAAATAATTAAAATGTGCCAAGGGGAGAATATGTTTGCAAGTGCAGAAATGAGAATGTTGCAGAAAGAGGAACATGCACAAAAGACATATGCACTTTCACACTTCCAAAACTCCCACAATTTTTTTATTTTTATTTTTAATTTTTTAATTTAATTTAATTAATTAATTATTATTTTTTTTCTTTTCTGAATTCAATTAAATATTTTATAAGCAATTTTATCTCTTGTTTGTTATTGATTATTGACCCAAAAAACATAAACAATATCTTCCTTGGAGTTGCGGAAAGAGGAACATGCACAAAAGACATATGCACTTTATTATTTATTATTTTTATTTATTTATTTTAATTTTTAATTTTTTTAATATTTTTTTAATTTTTATTTTATATATAATATTTTTATTTTATTATTATATATATATATATTATATATATATATTTAATTTTAATTTTAATTTTTAATTTTTTAATTTAATTTAATTTAATTTATATTTATTTTTTAAATTAATTTAATTAATTTTAATTTAATTTTTTATTTATTATTTCTAAATTCGATTAAATATTTTATAGAGCTAATTTTATCTCTCATTTGCTATTGATTATTGACCCAACAACATAAACAATATCTTCCTCTCTCCAAGGCGAAAATATTATTACAATTTTTTAAGAAACTAAGATTCTAATTTGGTTTTTAGGTGACATTGCATATAAGATAGAAATCATGGTCTTTACTCAGATTTATGCAACATAGAAAGCCTATATATTGTCTTTGAATCTATTCACACAAACCACGACAAGGATCAAGTTACATTTTTTCTTTTCTTGGTGGACAAAGATCATGTTTTAGAACTTAGCCAATGCCCAGGGTCTAACACAATTCAGACTTAAATTTTAATAAAGATAATCATCATTAATAAATATAGTACACATGGAAGATATATCCGAGACACAAAATTGATGTTGAACCTTTACATTTATAATGTATTTTGTTTTCAAGTTCAATATGAGAAAATAAAACTATGTTTCATTTTAATAGGATTCAAAATTTGATAGAGGGAAAACACAATGCAAAAAAATATTTCACAAGCCAATACGATATAATATAAAGATTTGGTTGGAAATTTTCTTATAGACTTCACGCACCTAAAAAAATGCAAAAAGAAACATAACATATATATGAAAGACATTGAATGCTAGACATAATTTATTTGATCTAAAAACCCATCAAACAATGATAAATATTTTACGGGGGAATCTTTGCAATAAGAACAAATATTGTAAAAGAAGTTAATGATGTTAAATAGCAAAGTATGTGAAAAATGACAAATGCAGTAAAGAAATTATGTGGAGTTGTGAGTGTGCAGGTGAAATGATATATGGGATATAGGTGCACTAAAGAAGTATGAGGAAATAACAATGTGTATGAACAAGCAAAAGTGCGGATGGGTGCGAAGGTGAAAAAGTTGTGTCGCACAAGAATGTGTTGAGCCAAAGATCGTGCGGAAGTAAGGCATGTGGAAAGAAAAAGTATATGCGAGAAAAAACCATGTACACAGATAAAACAAGTGTGGAGGTAAAAGAGTAACTATTATTTGACTCCTTCTGCAATTGCACAAGTATAGAGGAATTTTGTGTTACACCTAATTGATGCATGAAACACAAGCATAGGTCGGAGAGTAGAAAACTTGGTTTAAATTAACATTAATTATCAATTTTAAAACTTTAATGAATTTGATTATTTGCATAAAATATAAGCGTAAAGTCAACAATCATAGTTTCCCTCATTTTGCAATGTCTATTGATCTTTGTTATAAGTTTTCTTGCTTAAGAAATTTTAGACAGTAACCAACATAGCTAAAGTAACAATAACTGTATCCAGATTCAAATGCCAATAATCATAGCCATGATTATAATAAATAGTATGGATGGAACAAATAGCTAAGATCCAAAACTACTCTCGAACTTCCATTTATATGTTGATTAATAATAGGGCGTTGGATAAAATATAAAAGTTGAAAACATATTCTCAAAAACTTATGTTCAATTAATGTTTTTGGAACCGACATAAGAACTTATGCAAAACATTATCTTAGAATTGTTCGTCGATAGACTTAGAACTAGAACAAAGTAATCAAACAAAAAAATAATAGAAAATAATTGCCACCAAAACATCAGAACCAAAATTGAATAAGTCTTCACAACCCTTTATTTACAACGATCAACATTTTTTATCACAGAGGATGCTCACATCGCCAAACTGAATCTTCTGCTACCTCAACCCAACAACTAATACACTATGTCCTTGTGCCACACTCTTTCCTTACATATCCACTCACACATTATAGAAAATAGTTGTAATTGTTCTTTAATAAGTTAAGTACATGTAATAAATGAATATTTATCTTTGAAAATAATATATGTTCAGAAAGGAAAGCATGTGTGGATGAAAGGCATAATGTAACTAAACTTACATTTAGATATTACGAGATTTCAAATGTTTTGGGAGCACACAAGTGGGTTTTGTTACTAAAGAACTCATCAAAATGTAGATACTTAATTTCAAAAGTAAATGCATTCTTCCCAATGGGGACTAGTATTGGGCTGCCGTGAACCATAATGTGAAAAAGGTACCTACAAGAAAAAACATGAAACTGTATCAAATAATTGGCTTAATTCATGATAACACAACCAACAAACCTGAACAATTAAACATTGCAAAGAAATAAAGAAAACGTTCAAAGAGTTAACAACAGTCACAAAATGTGAATGCATATACTATAATTATTGGATTGTCAACTATTTTTTGGATTAATGATTTCTTGCAGTGAATTCTGCACTATACTTTTAATCTCATCTCTCATCACAGGGGTTGTAATCTCCATTGTCATGCATGCATTGAATATTTCCTTCTCAATATCCCAAGCCTCTTGTAGTTGCATAGCCAAGACATAGTTATGTTCATTATCAGTAATAAAAGTAATTATCTATTTGCAAATTTCTTCTCTTGTAAAATCAATTATATCATCAAACTTTGTTGCCTTTGACTCTTTTATCTTCTTCAATTTATCCACTAACATTTCTTTCAAAATTATTCCATAGTCACATACGATGTGTGGATCATTTAGATCATCAACAAGATTTACTGCCTTAAAAAAATGCATAACCTCTTTTACTATCCATGCTTTCACATACATAAATGATGTTTTATAGTGTCCTAATTCTCTCAGTCCATCCGCCTTTGATCTACTTCATTTGAATAGCTGTTGGGAGGCCTTTGCATTTTCTTTGTATATCAAACACCAAATGAACCCTTTAACTAAAAGTAACTAACTCATTATCCGCGAAATGCTTGTCCAACTCAAGACCATTGTTAACCCATTCAAAAAGTGATTTAATTATTTGTGCTTAGTGCAGTAGATTGAAAGATGCTTTTCATGCATCTTCAATGATTCTCTATATTTTGTTTATATTACTTAATAATAAATGAATTTCAATTCATTAAGGAAGTATGAGGGTTTCTTAAATATATGAGGTGTACCGGGAGTAGAAATTGCCAAGGTCAGTGCCTATATTGCCAATGGATTCATTAACAAAGGGACTCGATTTAGATATTCTTCTAACACTTTTGTTCTTGTCTCAACCTCAAGTTTTCTGCTTCTTATTCAATAACAGACTATGGAAGTGCCTCACCAGTAGCTTGATGCAACTTTATGAGACCCATACTTCCAACACGAGACACATCAACATTCATTTCTACTTAATAAATAACCTTTTTATTATGAACTTTTACATTTTCAACTCTCAACTTTTTACTGCACCTTTCATAGCTTGCATTTTGAAATGTGATAGGCCGGTCATCGAAAATGAAGACTTTCTCAGCAATTTGTTCCATTGTTTTTTGATTTTCTATTAAACAAGCACTAACTCAATAAGGTGGTGTAGTGCTATAAACTTCAATGTCTACAACTTGTTCCATGCTTGTTAGTTTTTGGGCACTTTTGGCTTTAGCTAATTCAACCATGTGTGCTCTCTTTGGGGTGAATTTTTGAGGCAATTATTCATTGTATTCGTCACCTGATAGCTTATCGTGAATCAATAGTGAACTTGCGGTAGCCTTTCTCTTCCTTTGACTAGAATATGAGCTTAGACCACTATAGGGCATTCAAGGTGGATATTGGTGCATAGGATTATAACCTCTCTTCTTGTATCTTCCTTCCATATTAATGCTGGATTCTTTATAAATTTATTCAATACCTATTACCCATTACCAACTCTTGGTTTTTGGTTGGTGCACGCTGACTCTCTTTGCTTTTCCTTGTGATTCCTGTAAACAAGTTTCCGTATTTAACACTAGCTAAGTGTTCAGTAAAAAAGCCTTTTGGATCGAAGCCTCAAACAACTTCAACTTCCCTTAAGTTAAAATAATTTAAAGAGTCTGCAAGCTTTGTAGTGTAAGCCACGTTTTTCACAGTGACTTCCCCAACAAAAAGAAATAAATTGTTTTTTTTTTGTGTTCAAATATAAATAGCCAACATGGTATTGTCTACAGACTTCAGTAACAAAATACCTATCAATAACAAATATTGGTAGCATAAGTGGCTTACCTCTAAATCCATAAATTTGAATCACGATATTCCTTTCTCTTTCTTCATGAAACCATTTTCCCCATAGAAACACTTAGGTTTCCATTGCTATTCAGGAGGGATGTTGTCTAGTTATCATGTAAGTGACTTCCTCTACAAGGAAATCTTGTATTTAAAAAAAAAAGCTTTATGCATCCACAACATGGGATACCAGAATTTTGTCAGTTCTTCATTGTGATTGGCTTATAGGGTAAGTCGTGAAAGACATGGTTGGACATGAGAGCTGTTATCAGATACATCATCATAAAAAAAACTATTGCTCTTGGAGAAATTAAATAACTAAAGAGGTAATTCATTAGAAATGAGATCATCCTAGTCGAATAAACAATATTTTTTGTATGAGTAGTAAAGCACATAGAATATGGATTTTGGCACATTAGTTGTAGTTTCATGCCCCATGACACGGGAAAAAAACCATAAAAAATCCCTAAATGGATCTCTAAACAAAGAAATTCTAGAAGGGAGATATCAAAAGGAAATTGGGAAGTAGGGAAAATGAACTCTCAAATATTGTTCATGTTGTCTGGTTGTGAGTCCATGAAATTGTGTGCTTTCAACAATTCTATGAACTTGTTCGGTTATAATAGCTTGAATATCCACCTGAATGGCTTGGGAATTCGAGAAATTGGGATCTTCCTAGATGCTAGCATGATTGTTCTTGTCTTTGTATCAAAATTCTTTGCACACAAATAAACAATCTCTCTGAAATCAAAAAGTTCTGGAACACATGCAACATTCTCCAATTTGCTCGTCCATATCTTATTTTTTTTCTCCTTTATTGGTAAGTTCACATAACAGTGATACACAATCAACCAGTTAAATATCCTTTCAATACGAGCAAGGGATTTAATTATAGATTTCTTGTTTTCCTATATAATCACTATCTATTACTATTTTACATGTGAAATATATTATACACAACACCCTCAATAAATAGTAATTTAAGATACTAAATTCAGTGTTTACAAGGCATACTAAAAATAAATCTCGAAATTCCAAAACAATCTCATCCATTTACTTCGTACTTTTCTTTTCCTTTAATATCATTGGTATATGTACCTTATATGGAAGAGATTTACCAAGCAAAATAAATATGAAATCTTTGTGATCATGACAGTTGGTGCACAAGCTATTAATGATAACTCTAATTCAAAAAGTGTGCATTAACAATTGCCAAAAATATTGTGTAGAAATGTGGTGAGCTATATAAATCAATGACAAATAATGCATATCGAGTATGAAATAAGAGGGATGATTAAATACAGGCAACGATCTAATGGGTGGGTTGGTCCCCACAAGTATGACGAGGTCAGCTCACCTTATTCGATATCAAATTCCAAAGAAGCTTCATCAAAACTGCTTTGTGAATACCTTGATACATGATTTTGAAAACTAGAGTGAAAATCTTAGTGTCACAATACATGCAAGCCGATTGAGATTTCATTGTCATCTTTCACTAGATGTGCTATGCACCGGATAACAAATTTATCGTTACAAAGGGATTTAATTGCAAAAAACAATGGAAGTGAAAAAGTGCCAATGTCTCTTTTACATGTTTCTCTTTCTGCAACATTTCATTTTCGCACCATCACACATATTCTCCCCTTCATAGAAGCTGCAACCAAAATGGAAATAATTAGTTTACAATCAAACTAAAAAAAAGTGTTGTGCAAGATAAAATGTGTGAAAGAAATGTGTCGAAGGGAGAATATGTGCGGGACTGCATAAATGTGGATGTGTGTGGAGAGGGGAACATACAAAAGAGACATATGCTCTATCGTACTTTCCACAACTTTTGAAAGCTTTTTTTGGAATTTGATTAATTTTTTTATAGAACCAAACATATTTTTCATTTGTCTTTGATTATTGACCCAACCACTTAAACATTATACTTCTGCACAAACCTTACCCCAGTGCATTCACTATTTCTGCACAGACTTTAGCTCCACAAATGTATTACATCCGCACGTAACTTAGTTGTATTAGTTTGTTGTCCCTTGTAATTTGTGAACAATAATAATAACTAAACTTTAGTTTTTGCCCTGGCCTTATGCAGAATACTAAAACTTACCCTTTAAATATAATCAAGTTCAAGTATCACTTCAAAAAATTAGATTGTTTACACGGTTGTGTCAATAATAAAAAACAAACAAAAGACGAAAGTGGCACTATAAAGTATTTAATCGAATACCTAAAAAAATTGCAGAATGTGCGGAAGTGCAGAAGGGCCAATGTCTATTTTGCATGTTTTTCTTTCCACAACATCCTCATTTCCACACCATCGCACATATTCTCCTCTTGACAAAAACTGGAACCTAAATTTAAAATATTAGTTCAAAATTCCACTGTAAAGAAGTGTTGTGTGAGATAAAATGTGAAATAAATCTACCAAGGGGAGAATATGTACAAGAGTGCATAAATGTGGATGTGTATCGAAATAGGAATATGCAAAAGAGACATATGCACTTCACACTTTCCGCAACTTCCATAACCTTTTTTGGAATTCGATTAAATATTTGATGGAACCAAATATATTTTTTGTTTGTCTTTAATTATTGACCCATCTTCTTAAACACCATACATCCTCACAATCGTTATCGCAAAGCATTCACTATTTCTTCATGGACTTTAGCTAATGTCCATACAAGGCTTATTTGTACTAGTTTTTTGTCCCTGTAATTAGTGAACAATAACATTAATGTTTCCGCCAACAAGTCAAAAAAATTATTGAAATAATCAACAATATGATGAAGACATAAAATACAAAAACAATAATTAATATAGCCTTATTATACTAGATCAATTATATACATATCTATATTACAGGAACAACAATGTGCAAAAGTAGAACAAGAAAATGTTGTTGCATACGAACAAAGAACTAATAGTTCTTGATAAAATTGATATAGTGGTCCCACTACATGTTCAATAAAGAGATGAGATTGTCAACCAAAAAAAATTGTAATAAAATCTAATGTTCTCATTAAGCTATAGGAAACATAATATAACATAGAAGACAACATTTTTAATATTGTTGATGTAATATGAAAAACATGTAAAAAAAAATCTCGAAACCAGTCTACCATAACTCTACACCAATACACAATATAATTTCTTAGCAAAATCACGACTCCTACATCATCCAATGTACAATTTGTGCCATGTGAAACAAAAGGGACACCAACAAATATAAAATATAGATGAACATGTTTATTAGATTTAATACATCAAATCTAACAACACAATAGTCCATTTAAACAGTTAGACATATTTCATTTATTCACAATTCTCATACACAAATTCTCGGACTAATGTGAAAATGTGTCAATAATGATAAAAGTAATTGGTCAACAATAAACAATTGTAATAATTTACTATCAAACTAATAAAGAGAAAAAAATTTCAGTTTCAATGAAAATGAGTATATGAATTAAAGTAACGATAACGTAATCATCAAGCCAAAATTCTATTAACAGTTATATTAAGAAAATATAACTTTAGAACAGTACAAGATACTTTCTTAGCAAAATCAACACCTCTATTTCCTAATCATATCATTGTTTATATCCTTTCCAAGTCTTTTTTTGGATTTAATAGCCTAACCATAAAAAAGTACGAAAGTAAAAATCTGTTTTGAGTTTGACAAAAAATGTCTTAAGCCTGTTCGTATAATGCTTAGAGAAGCTTCAATGCACGATTTACACTGTGAATAAATATCAAGGAGATGTGAAATCTATGCAGGAGGTTTGAGTTGCATATTGACATGGGATTTGCATATTCATGTTTTAATGATTGACAATTCTTCTACAATTCTATCCAAGACTAATTTAGTCATGACCAAGAAACTTTGTGGCTTGAACAAAAATCTCATGAGGTTGTTGATTGTTGTATGTATAGGAATGGTTGAAGATGTTAATGATGTCATTACCTATGAAGAACAAAATCATAAAAATGATAAGGAAAATAGGATTATTGTTAAGATGTTGATGAAAGGATCAAGTGATTTCCCATGTGGCATTAGTTGATCAAGTAACATCAGGAATTTTGATGGAAATTGTGTAGGTATAGAAATTGGTCAAGTGACCTGAAAGGAAAATTGGCTAATAATTCCTCTAGTCATACTCGATATCTTCATTGATATGTTTATGTTGACATTTGAATACATTTATCTAAATAATAATTATGTGGGGTGTGACAAAAGTAGTAGGATTCTAGTATGTAGAGATTGTTAGAATCATTGTGATGCATTCATGAGTTAGTGTGTCATGATTGAGTTAGTTAACAATAATAACTTTCTTAGCAAAATCAAAACCTCTATTTTATAATCGTATCATTGTTTATATCCTTTACAATTTTTTTTTGGATTTAATAGCCTAACAATAAAAAGAATGAGAGTAAAAATATGTTTTGATTTGGACAAAAAAAGTCTTAAGCCTATCTGTATAATGCCTAGAGAAGCTTCATTGCACGATTTTCACCATGAATAAATATCAAGGAGATGTGCAAGCTATGCAGGAGGTTTTAGCTGCATATTGACATAGAATTTGCATATACATGTTTTAACGATTGGCAGTTCTTCTACAATTCTATCAATGACTAATTTAGTCATGACCAAGAAACTTTGTGGCTTGACCAAAAATCTCCTGATAACATCTATATCAACTTTTTGGATCCATTCAATATTATTTTGTTTCTCTTGCTTATGTTCCCACATCTAATTTCTTAGCAATTATTCACTGGTAACTTGTTTTTTGAAATATCCGATCCAAAATTTGCCTCTCTAACTACTTGCATCACAAATTGCATCAATAGGGAACAACTTCCTTGTGCAATTTTAATTAGTTCTTGTGAATTAAGAAAGCAATATTTCCAAGCTTTTAAAACTATTCCCTTTTGCAACATACTAACTCAGGGTAGGCTCGGTGTTGTTCCCTCCTCAATATTCTACCACGTAAACAAATTTGTTATTTTCCTATTTGCATCTTCATATTCAACTTCTTTGTCAATCATATCATTGAATAAAAAATCTACTCGACTTTCGTGATCTTGAATAAGAATTATCTTATTACATAATTATTCCTTTGCATGGATAAGTTGTAAATTGATGTCAATGGCCTCTTGTTAAATTGAACTTCCCAAGATAAATTCCATTGTTTGATGCTTCTTGGACTTCTCATTGAAGCTTGGTCAATTAAACATTATCTTGTTCTTTTGTCAGTGGTAACTTGCATTGCAGTTTACCATACTCACCATTCAATCTCTGTTGTAACCCTTCTATCCTATGACTAAATTATCACTGAGACTCATGTTCTCGTAGTTTCAATTGAGCTTGGAACTGATTCCCCTCTTCTGATAATTTCTACTCCAACTGTGAGATTTTAGCCTCTTTTTGCTTAAAAATCTACATCAACTTACTAACATTGAAAACCTTGGAATTTTCATATGTTCCTATAAAATGAGCTAACTTGTGAACTACATTCTTTTCGTCTAATTCAGATCCATCACAAACTACTTGCACATGGACCTCCATTATTTCATCTTCATTTTCATTTTTTTCCCTTTTTTGAGCTTCTATGAATCAAAACCTTCTTCTAATCATTGGAATAAAAATCTAGTTGAGAAATATACTCAATTCCAATATGTGACAGGGACCTCACCACTATTTCTTTGTGTGAGCTATTACCAAGAATGGTCGTAATAGGAGTTTTCATTACCACTCAGAACATTGGAACCATATTTATATATGATTCTTAATATTTATAATAGGAAGTAACAACTACTGCTATGAATGCTCAACAAGAGTTGATTTACCAGTATGTTGATTCCTCTAAAATCTCAACACTAACATTGGCGATAACCACCCGGTTCGAACCTTAGTACAACTCCTTTTCCGTTTGGTGTGGTGGCTTCGACTGGATATTATGGGATCAGTTTCACATATAATGAATGGTTTGATGGATGATTGTTTTATAATGTGTAATAAGGATGATAATTTTAACCTTCAACTCAAAAATATACAAATATACTTATCTAACTTGGGTAATGTACTAACAATGCAATTTCTGATTATTTCTAATAGACAAATAATCATATAGATGAATTAGTGATTGATAGAAAGATGCATTCATAGATAATGATTACTTTGTTTAAGAATTTAAACAAAGCAATTATTAATAAAACATATCACATTCATAACAATGTATATCGCTGACATATATCTTTAAAGTATAACAATTCTAAATCTTTAGAAATGACATGATAAAGAATTATTTGAAAAACACACATACATCAACAATAGCAACTTTTAAAAGGAAAGCTTCATCACATAAGGAAACAAGACAAAAGAACAGTGATAAAAATACCACATGCATTTGAGTCTTGCCGCTGCAAATAACACTCTAATTCCACTTTCTTATTTGAGAAAACTTCCAGGAGATACAAAAGTGCAGGTCTTGAAAAAGTTTCTTCACAAAAATGTAGAACCTTGATCCACTATTGATAAAATATATTCAGAAGTACAAAAGTGCAACTTCTCGAGTCAAATTTTATACAAATTGAGGACCCTTTCTTAAAAGACATGAAAGGGTTTAAATAATAAAATAAAAACTAACTTTCAATAAAAATTGCTTTGAGCTGTTGAAACTACAAACATGAAAATCTGGGATTTGATTTATGAAAATATCAGTGCGATAGCCTTTTAATTAATTCATTGTATCTACTTCTCCTCTTGCACTCGCAGCTAACAAATTGAGAGAATTTGCTGAATTTTCGGAGGATGACTCAGCCTAGAATGCAGTTGAGATGTGTATGTAGCATATGAAAGTTCGGGAACCATGAGATTGACACTGTCGGCAAGGCATTTGGTGGCCATTTGCTGACTGTGCAAATTTACTAGGAAAAACCAAAATGCATCCCAAGTCAAGTTTTTCACTCTACCGATTTGTTCTTCTCTGCTGGCCAGATCCTGTCTCCATTGATCTTCTAACACTTTTTCTTTTGGGAGCTTTCCTAGAGAGCAATCGGAGATCAACTTAGCTAGATGTAAGCTATCATTTACCAACTCGATCACACTGCTCATTATAGCCCTGGCTCTGGAAGTAGCTCTTTCGGCCTTTATTAACTGTGATTCCCACTCTGAAAACAAGATTTCTTTGTGCGATTCTTGGATTTTCGGTAGATTAGCAACCATGCCTTCTTCTGAACTTTGCCAAGAGAGAAATTTTGTGACCTTGTCATCTGCATTTTCAAATTCTAGCCTGGTATCAAATGCATGTTCAATGAGTGATGCAATGATAGTGCACAATGGGTCAACCAATTATATTCTATGGCAAAGAATATTTAGTTGTCGAGACAAGGCTTTGGTCACTTCCAGGGCTTCTATCTTGAATTCACCAACTTTCAGATAAACCTTGAATTTCTCTACCCGTAATTGCAGCTGTGCAATCTTTTCTTCTTTAGCCTTCTTTTCATGTTGAATTGCCGCTTTGAAGCTTGCCGAGTGCTTGAGACAACTTTTGTTGTTTCTGGAGAGCCTGCTGATCGATCTTTTGTTTCTCCAGATTTAGCTATTCTTTTAGTTGCTCATTCTGTTGTTTTTGCTCTGTTAGCTGTTGCTTAAGTTGTTCGATCTACCACTATTCCAATGCCATTTGCTATTCAAGTTGGGTTATCCTTAGATGCTTTTCCTTAATCAGTTGGCTAACTTCAGAAGCCTTGTCCATTGTAGCGGCTGTATAGGCGCCTGCATACCGAGACAAATTAGGTAAATCCTCATAAGGTTTGATTTCTGAGTCTTTCAATACCACATTCATCGGTTCAACTTGAGGCGTTAAGAATGTTCCCTCATCAATTTTCTTCCTTTTCCTTTGTCTTTTGACCACATCATTATGCTTTGGACTGTAAAATACATCTAGGGGTGGTATTTCCTCTACATTCAATACAATCTCTTGCAAAGGATTCTCTGGAATTATTTCAATGTCTTGTTGAGTGTTCACTATGCCGACTGCCCCTTCAATTGTAGTACTAGTAACAATAGGCTCCTCTGTTGTGGGCAATTATGGTATAACGATGTTTTGGGAGTCATTCTGGTGCTTGATCATTTGATCGAATTGCTCCCATTCCTTGATTAAGCTGGAATCAATATGCACATCAGTATGTAGGAGCTCGCTAGTCTTTTCATTTGTCTACTCCTTTTTGGGACTCTTCTCGTTTTCGAGACTTTTATCCTTTTCAGGACTCTTCTCCTTTTCAGGACTCTTATTAGTAGTTTGTTCTTCACTATGGCCTTCTTGCTGCACCATAGGTGTAGTGGCCAATAAATCTAGAGGCAGTGTTTGTAACCTCTGTGTCCTGAACTGCATAAGCTTATCTATCCCCTCTGCTCCCAATTTGATCTTTGCTAGATGTTTTACTTCTGAAAATAACTCAGCCAAAGTGAACAAGTCATCATATTCATCTTTCTCATGTTCAAATTTGGCGAGTTTCACCTGAGTGGTAAAGTTGTAAGCCATTGCTTTTGGATCGTACTATCTCTTAGGAATGATTGCTAACTTCATAATTTTTATCTTCTCCGCCTCTTTCTCTGCATGTTTGAAATCATGCAGTGACTAAGTACCACATCAGAGGGGAAATGAAGGCCACATTTGTTTCTTGGACTTGTTGAGGTTCCTGGACATTCCTGTTTCTATTATCTGGTAAGCTATTCTCTAGCCAATAGCTTATTAGGAATGTATAAGGGGAGAACATGTGGATCAGTGGTGCTGCCAAAAAGTTTGACATAGGTGAACTTTTCTTCACCGAACCAACTACCGATTGATGTTAGCTAATTGCTGGCCTCATCAGATAACCGAGGAGCAGGTTTGTTGAATATGGCCTGATGAACAGGTAAAACAAAACCATGGAAAATTTTGTATATATGATCTTTATAATGGGCCTTCCACAAATACTTATGATAAATGTAAATAGGAGTTGGATCTTGAGGAGTCCATTTTCAACCTAGAATGGGATAGTTAGAATTGAAACATATGGTATCCATGATGTAGGTGCTCATATAGAATGGGGGTATTATTCGGGTAGTTACATACCTGTTTCTTCTATAGTCAAGGATTTGGTTGGCCATTTTATCTGATAAAATTTTTGCCCAATCCATGATATAAGAGTTAATTGATGCTTCCATTAAAGGCACCATTTCTATGGAAAACCTAGCTGACCTAGAGACTCCAAAGAGTCTACATATCATAGTACCAACATCGCAATAGAGAGATGCTAAGGAGTCCACGGAGTACATACCAGAGGTTTCTTGCTTATGCTTGTTTGGGAAATGTCTCCATTGCTTGATAGGGTCCGACTCTACATCGTTCTCCTTGGCGAAAGCTTCTAAAAATGCTTTGTTGTAATGTTTCTGGGGGTCCGACAAATGATACATCTTCTTGACATCTTCTGCTCTGAATGACCCGAACATCCTTCCATTGGCTATATAGAATGCTCTGTTGGTTATGTTGATACTCTCTATTATCCATCTCACCAGGTCATTGTATGGTAACACTTTTGCACAGGCTGCTATTTTGTGGAGGAAGGAGCTGGCTAAATCGTAAACAGTATTTTCTGATTTATCAGTTGAATCAACTGTTCCTCATTCTTCTTCAATTTCACTTGGATCTTTGGCTTCAAGTAGATTATATATGCTCTCCCATGAAGTCTTGCTAAGTCTTGAACAAGTAGTATCAGCTATTAGTACCAACTTTGCTAGTTCATCTTTCGCTATGACGGGGACCTTTGCTTTCTAAGATCTCTTAGACATTTTTGTTGGACTGATGATTTCATATTCACTCTGAAAAATGAAACAAAAGGATGTAACAATGGAAAAAATTGTTCAAATCTAATACATAGCACACAAGACTAACCAAAATTAAGTGTAATAGATGCTACGAATCTATGATATATTAAGCCACCACAGATGAAATCCTTGAAGGATTCAACCATAACTACTTTTTAATGATTTCCCCATAACTTCCAACATGAAACTTTAATACTGTGATGGTATGTCGCATCACAAATTTATCATGGTATTTTTTTAGAATGGGTATCGTGACTTCCCGATCGGTGATTAGCGATAATCGCATATCGCAGATCAGGAGTTACAAGTGCCATGCTTAAATGGTTCCTTTGCGTGGTTGCGATTGCGATTAATGGTGAGATGGCATGGTGAGGCGACATGCTTTAAAATTGATAAGTCGTTTAAATTTTCTTTATAATTGATTTATAGCTTTAAACCGCATATGTTCGTAATACTTCATGTTTTGCCTTTATTGAATGCGTGCTATACGATAATGAAATCGCATAAGAAGATTTCAAAGGAGCTTTTGAGATGTGTTTTATGATTTTAACGATGCATGATTACAATTGGCTTATCGCATCAGAGGTTTTCTATGGAACACTTGGGATGGTTTTTTGATGAGTAGCAATTATATGTGATTTCCGATAGAGTTATCGCATCGGCGTGTATCAATGGGACACTCTAAGTTCACTATTGAAATAAAGGATTTGTGCGATGCGACATATTCCTTTATATTTTTTTCTCTGATAAAGCTTTATGATAAGGTTTTATTATAATTCAAATAAGATCGGTCCTTATGAAGAGGACTTTCATGGGTTCGATATATTTGCAAATTGCGATTGCAATTTAACCTATCCTAAAAGAATTTTTTTATATAACCTATTAAAAAATTTATTTTCAAATGTTTTATTGATTTTATTAATATTATAAAGGGTACCGATTTCTTATTAAAGTCTTTTATGAAAAGTTTTTAAATGGGGAGGGTTGTTGTATAGCACAACAATTGGCAATTCACTGGGAGAAACAGTTATCTCTGAAAAATAATGCAATATCTAAAACTTTCTTAGTTTGGAAATAATTGAGGGTAAAGGAAACCATCTAAGAATAGCTAAAAAAAAATTAACTTTGGCTAAAATAACATTTTTTTGCAATTTCTTTTATAATCCCTCAAAAATAAAAACACTTTTGGTTTTTTGAAACTTTGATTGGTTGATAAAGATAAAGTAGGGGGCTCCTCCAACTTAGCTTTTAAATTTACTCTTTTGTCACAGGTAGTGCCTCTGCTGCCATAGTCTCGATAGGGTTACAATTTGACCATCAGTCATTCATTGTCCCACCCATCTAAGAGTATAACTTTTGAAAGATAAATCCATAAAGATATGTTTACATATACATTTTTTGATTTTATATTCTTTTAATTTTTTTAAGATAAAAAGCCATTGTCCTAGTTTGGGAGCCAGCTAATGACAATGCCATTCACTGGTTGTAATTGAACTGAACAAGCTGGCTCGTAATGAGACCCCTTGTCTTATGATTATAAGCCATTACACTATTTTGATATGCAGTATTGGTAATGTCAATTTAATTAGTTCCCTATGATCATGGTAAGCAGGCTCATGATGAGACCTCTTATCTTTTATATCAAACATATTTTAGAATTACACTCTGAAAAATCATAAACTTAGTAGATGGGATGAATGACTTTCTCCTTAAGAGTTTATGGATGACAATTTTAGAGTTATGGATGCTAAGCTTGGAAAAGTATTTACTTTTTATGAATAACCTCTCTTAACTTTATAAAAATTAGAATGATTTACAATATTTTCAAGGTTTTGGAAGATTTTACAAACTTTAAAGAAGTTCTCAGAGTTTCACGTTTTGTTCAACTTTCCAAAACTGTAATCATTTCCTTAAAAGTTTCCACCTATTGAAAGCAAGTATTCACAATATTCTCTCAAAGAGCTTTTCAATAGTAAAAGGCCAATGGAAGACTATTTACAATACTATTTTCTATAATAAACAAACTTGCATAAAGAATTTTTTACACGTAAGAAGGGGTTACCTTCTTAAGAAAAGAATTTCTTTAAGATAAGCCCATTCACTAGAAGAGAATCTCTCTTTCCTGATAAATCTTGCAGTATGAATGTTGATGAGCCTATCTTTTCAATGATTTGAAATGGTCCAAGCCACATCTTTTGAAATTTGGTATGTTTACCTTTGCCTTCATGTGCTTTGTCCCATTTCAACATGAGATCACCAATTTGTACTGTTTTTGAGCCAGTAGAACTTGCATAACAAGAAGATTTAATGACTTGTTGATGTTTAGCATGAATGATTTTGGCCTTTTCTCTTTCTTCATCTAATTTGAGGATTTGATCAAATCTTAATTGAAGAGAGGAAGAAGGATTTTCTTCATAAATTGTATTAGGGCTAGAGATGGGAGTGCTAAGTTTGAAGGTATTATAGCTTCTTTCCCATACACTAAGTTAAAAGGAGAAGTACCTATTGAGGCCTTTTGAGTTATGTGATCTGCCCATAATGCAAATATTAAAGATTTATGCCAATTCTTTTGATTTTAATCAACAATTATTTTAATAATCTTAATGAGATTCATTAGTTGACTCTGCCAAACCATTACCTTCAGGATAGTAATTTGCAGAATATTTTAATTTAAAACCTCTCTTAAGAGCAAATTCAACTATACTACTACCATAAAAATAAGATGCATTATAAAAAATAAGAGCATTAGGTACACTAAACCTAGTAATGATGAATTGATCAATGAATTCAATGATTGCATCAGAATTGGCTACCTTTAATGGAATTGCTTCTACCCACTTTGTGAAGTAGTCTGTGGCTAAAAGGATGTATCTGTGTTGTTTGGAAGAATGTGGAACAATCTCTCCTATGATATCAAGCCCCCAATGTTCAAATGGTTTCTCAATGTTTATTGCTTATAAAGCAAAAGGCCGGTTTCCTTTGTCTCCCACTAGCAGTTTGGCATATCTTGCATTTCCTGACATAATCATGGGCATCTTTAAACAAAGTGGACCAATAATATCCAACATGTATTATTTTGTGAGTTGTAGTATCTCATCCAAAATGTCCATTTGTTGGACCATCATGTAATTCTTGCAAAACCTTTTGTGCTTCAGTTTTTTCAAGGCATCTTAATCAAATTAAATCATAATTTCTTCTAAATAACACATCATCAATGATTTCAAAGTGTTTTTCTTTTAATCTTAAGGCACGTTTGTTTTTGTAACTGAAATTAGTGGGAGCATATCCATTTTTCAAGTAAAAGATCAGATCAGCATATTGAGATTCAGAATTTATGATACTTATCTCGTTCTCTTGAAGAGTCTTATCTGAATCTTCATGTTTTGGAATATTAGAAGCTCGTGCTAATAACCTGCAAAAACCTTGCCCTCTCACAATTTTTTTCTGGTTTAATATCAATATCATACTCATGTAAAGATGTTACCCAATTAACTCTCTTTTCTCCTACTTCCCTTTGCACTAGCAATTGCCTCACTGCAGAGAATGGGACTATTACTTTTGTGTGTGTTTTTAGGAGAAATGGTCTAAAGTGTTTGATAGATTCAAACACAACAAAAGCTTGTTTTTCTACTTCTGAATAGTTGAGTTCAACATCCTGCAAATTGGAACTAAAGAAAGATATAGGTGCTTCTACTTGCTGATCATTGATTTGTGTTAAAACAACAACATAATATGTTTCAGATGTTTCAGTGGCCAAAGTATACAAAATAAAATGATTAGAAAAATTGGGAGTATTCAATGCAGGAGCATTAATAATTGCCTGTTTGATTGAGTCAAAGGCTTCTTTTTCGTTATGTCCCCATTTGAAAACTGAATTTTTCTTAATCGTAGTTTGTAAAGGTAAGACTATATGAGAAAAATCAGGAACAAATCTTTTTACAAAATTTATCTATCCCAAAAATGATTGCATTGATTTCTTGTTATGTGGCAAAGGAATATTAGAAATCTCTTTTATCCTGTCAGGATCAATATATATGCCATCTTTGGATATAATAAACCCTAAGAGTTTGCCTTCATTTAGAGCAAAGAATGATTTCTTGGGATTTAGAGAAATCCCATACCTTTTACGTCGCTCAAAGATCTGTATTAAATCATGTAGATGATTGGCCCTTTTCTTGGAAAAGACAGTTATGTCGTCTAAGTAAACACCAACTGACCTATTGATCAAACCTTTGAAGGCTATATCCATGGCTCGTTGGAAAGTAGCTCCAACATTTATCAAACCGAAAGGCATTTTCTGATAAGCATATGTTCCCCATTTAGTTCTGAATGTAGTTTTTAGTCTATCATTTGGATGCACCAGTATTTGATTATATCCTAAAAAACTATCTAGAAAGGACATTAACTCTGAACTAGAAACTGATTGAAGTATCTGTTCCATTGATGGTAATGGGAAATTATCTTTTTGACATGCCTTATTGAGATTTCTAAAAGCTATGCAAATCCTAATATCACCATTCTTTTTTCTTACAGGTACCAAGTTTAAAACCCATTTAGAATGTATGATCGAGAAAATTATTTTAGCTTTCACAAGTTTATTCAACTTTGCTTTGGTTTGACTTTCCAGATTTGGGTGAATTTTCATTAACTTTTGTTGTACAAGTTTCTCATTAGAAATCATTAGAATTGTGTGTTGAATGATAGAAGTATCATAAGTTCTCAGAGCTTCGTAATTCCAAGCAAAAACATTTTTGTATTTGTTTAATAATTCGATGAAAGAAAATCTTTCTTCTAATGTGAGTTCAAGCCCTAGATTGAGATTTTGTGGTTTGGCCTTGGTGCCAAGATTTACTAATTCAAACCTTAATGTAGAACTTTGAAGTTTTGAATTAGTGACCTTTTTGAATCTATATTTGATATCATAGAGATCTTCTAGCTCGACCACAGATTTAGGAATAGAATTCTCATTTAGTCTTTGTTTTAGCTGAAGATCATGATCGCTTTCATCGATAATCTGATCATCATAAGATTTTGTAGAAGTCAAGAAATTTAAGATGTCTTCATCATGATTAAATACCCGCCAATTGGTGACATTGTTTGGGACAGATGGCCAAAAAATTAATTCAATTGAAAACCTATCTGGACTATAATCCTCGGATGGAAGGAGCTTAGAAGCAACATTAGCCAAATCAGCTGCTCATTCTGACATCTAGGAATAGGATAAATATTGAATGCCAGAAAATGAGTTATGAGATCTTGAACAAGGGATTGATAATGTTTGAGATGACCTGAGAGATAATGAATAGTGTTCCTTACTTGTTTGATGACAATTTCAGAATCACCAAAAACTTTTAGATATTGGATATTCATGCCTATTGCTTTATAAAGCCCTTGAATCAATGCCTCATATTATGCAGTGTTGTTGGTACACTCAAATTCTAGTATGCATGATAGCATAATTTTTTCCCCTTTCGGACTAACTAAAATACACCCTGGTCCTGCACCGTCATTGGATTTTGACCCATCAAAATATAAAGACCAAAATAAAGGCTTATCTACAAATTTATTTACAAGTTCATCAACCATACTAATACATCTTGAGGTATCGGTATGAGAGAAATTTTCAATTTGTGATGTGATACTATTAACAGGAAAAGACGATTGTTGAGCATTAAAATTTCCAAAGAATGACTCAACTGAGTAATTTCTGAGAATGTTGTTATTGAAAGCTACAGACTGGTTTTCTTGTTCAAACTCCGTTACTGTATGAGTCATGTGTTTTTCCCAATCTATTTTGATTTGATTTGATTTCCATTTATAGGAAAGTCACATGTGAGACCAATCAGTGGAAATGTAACCATGGAGTTTCTCAGACCAATCCCTGCTTAGAATTAAACCATAAAACTCAAGGATGTCAGTAATCAATATATCAATTCTTTGAACTACTCTGGGATCAACCGATAACCTAATAGTAACTGAATTAATCTCTCCTAAAACTTGAACTTTAGTCCGATCTAATTGAACAATATGGACTGCATATTTCTGGGGCTCAATGTTTAATTTAGAGCAAACTTAGGCTGGCATTATGTTTGATGAAGCCCTTGAATCTTTCAATTAGTTATGCAAATTTCTATTATAGATCTCATAAGTCAAGAGAAAAGGAGGAGTATGAGAATTAGACCTATTTCCGACCAAAAAAACATTAGTAGCATCTACTTTATCCTATGGTGGCTTACCTGATCCTTTAGTTGCCTTGGATAATGCACTGGTTGGAAGAGGAGAAGAAGGTACTGCATTCAATTCTTTTAGTAACAACTTCTGTTGATATTTGAGCTTGCTAAGTTCATGTAAAGAAATATTTGCTCGAGTCTTCTTCATGTCTTCCACGATGTTATAATCCATAGAGTCAGATACTATAACATTTTAGATGATGATGGAGGATTAGAGGATGATGGTTGATTTTGGGTAGGCACAACTGGAGTTTTCTTCATGGGAGCTTTGTCTTTAGCATCAGGGCTAAATTTTTCTTCTTTGGATTTGTTTGAACAGGCTCTGCTGCATTTTTACTTCTGATATTTAATGGGAGAGCTTCTGGTTCACTTTCAGTACCAGAGTTAGGTAAGATAAAGTCCCACATTCCATGACATTCAACTGTTTCATCTTCTTCCATTTCCTTCGATGACAAAACTGTGTCTTCATCTTCATCGTCATCTAGATCTGATTCTGCATTGGATATAACATTAGGTGGTTTAGGGTCAATTGACTGATTTCTTCTAAAATTTCTAAATGGTTTTTTAGTAGAAGTTTCATCTACTTGATTTTTTATTTCCACCGTTTCATTAGACAGTTTTCAGAACCTTTTGTAAGCCTTCCATATCATATGGGTTTTTAACTACTTTCTTTTTTTATTCATCTTTGAAAGTAACCTTTTTGGATTTTCTTTCTTCAAGAGCATTTTTCTTTTCCAAAGCAATGATACGTTTTTCAATAGCGATCGCTTCCTTCATATTTTCTGCTAATGTGGGTTTGGCAGCCCTATCAACGAAGATGGCTATGTTTGAAGGCAAGTTAGAGATATACCATTCGCTTCAGAATTCTTCACTAGGCTTGGATGTTGCAGGAATTTTATTCAGTAGTTTATTAAGTCAGGAGTTGAAGTCTTTGATGGGTTCCTTTGATTCAGATTTCAGATTGGAGAGATCATTAATCAAAGTCCCTGTGGACCTATCGTCTCCAAACTTGGTTAAAATTTTCTCCTGAAAAGCATCCCAACTATTGATGGATCCTGGTGGTAATGAAAAATACCACGATCCAGCTGCTCCTTGTAAAGTGTATGGAAATAGTCTAACAACAACGTCTTTTCTGTTACCCCATTCAAGTTTATTGACAACATGAAATTGTTTATATGTTCTTTAGCTAATATACCAATGTCAGGATTAAAATTTGGTAACCATTTTTCAGGATGAGCTAGTAATTGACTCAAAGGTGCAGGCATTGTGACAGCTCCTGGATTGGTCCATGGCCTTGGTTGAGGTTGAGCCATTGTTGTGCTAATAGTAGAAGAAGGTGAGGAAGCAGTTGAAAGTGATTGGGTAGAGGATGTTGGCGTACCTGTACCCTTATGGACTATGATCTTGAGTTGGGGAATAGATGGATGACTTTCCAATGGTTTAGATGGAATGGATGATGATGAGGAAAGGATGTCACTGTTAGATTGTAAAGGTGTCTTTCTAGCTCTTTTTCGACTTGGCAGAGGAAATTCAGTTGGTGGAATACCAAGCTTTTCACTCTGTGCTCTAGTAACAAGATGAGATGGAATATATTATGAAGTCACACTACTTTAGGATAACTCAGACTATTCTTGGGATATCAAAAACCCTTTGAGTTTATGATTCAAGGACTGTGCTTCACGGGGTTCAAGAGAATAATTGTCAGGTGTGTTTAAGTTTTCAGTAGTGGGTGTTGTATTTTCCTTTTCAACTTCTCGCTTAAAAATAGGAGATTTAGAATGCGAAGGAGAAGTTGGAGGAGAAGGCGAGGGAGTTTTGCTCTTAGAATGGCCTATGGATGTGGATTCATTCGCCATTCACAGTTTAGGCCCTCCTTCTAGCGCCAAAAATGTTGATGCCTCTAAAATATTAGCACGAACATTGGGGATAACTACCCAGTCCGGACCTTAGTAAAGCTCCTTTCTGTTTGGTGTGGTGGCTTCGACTGGATATTATGGGACCAGTTTCCCATATAATGAATGGTTTGATGGATTATTGTTTTATAATGTGTAATAAAGATGATAAGTGTTTTAACCTATAACTAAAAAATATACAAATATACTTATCTAACCTGGGTAATGTACTAACAATGCGATTTCTGATTATTTCTAATAGACAAATAATCATATAGATGAATTACTAATCGATAGAAAGATGCATTCATAGATAATGATTAATTTGTTTAAGAAATTAAACAAACTAATTATCAATAAAACATATCACATTCATAACAATGTATATCGCTGACATTTATCTTTAAAGTATAACAATTTTAAATCTTCAGAAATGACATGATAAAGAATTATTTGAAAAACATACATACATCAACAATAACAACTTTTAAAAGGAATTCTTCATCACATAAGGAAACAAGACAAAAGAATAGTGATAAAAATACCACATGCATTTGAGTCTTGCCACTGCAAATAACACTCCGATTCCACTTTCTTATTTGAGAAAACTTCCAGGAGATACAAAAGTGCAGGTCTTGAAAAAGTTTCTTCACAAAAATGTAGAACCTTAATCCACTACTGATAAAATATATTCAGAAGTACAAAATTTCAACTTCTCAAGTCAAATTTTATATAAATTGAGGACCCTTTCTTAAAAGACATGAAAGGGTTTAAATAATAAAATAAAAACTAACTGTCAATAAAAATCGTTTTGAGCTGTTGAAACTACAAACATGAAAATCTGGGATTTGATTTATGAAAATATCAGTGCGATAGCCTTTTAACTGATTCATTGTCTCTATTTCTCCTCTTGCACTCCTAGTTGACAATTTGAGAGAATTCACTGAATTTTTGAAGGATGACTTAGCCTAAAATGTAGTTGAGCTGTGTACGTAGCATCTGAAAGTTCTAGAACCATGAGATTGACAGTGTCAGCAAGGCATTTGGTGGTCATCTGCTGATTGTGTGGCTTTACTAGGAAAAACCAAAACGCATCCCAAGTCAATTTTTTCACTTTGCTGATTTGTTCTTCTCTGCTGGCCAGATCCTATCTCCATTGATCTTCTAGCGCTTTTGCTTTCGGGAGATTTCCTTGAGAGTAATCGGAGATCAAGTTATCTGGATATAAGCTGTCATTTACCAACTCAATCGCACTGTTCATTGTAGCCCTGGCTCTGGAAGTAACTCTTTCGGCCTTTATTAACTGTGTTTCCCACTTCGAAAACAAGATTTCTTTGTGCGATTCTTGGATTTTCGGTAGATTAGCAACCATGCCTTCCTCTGAACTTTGCCAAGAGAGAAATTTTGTGACCTGGTCATCTGCGTTTTCAAATTCTAGCTTGGTGTCAAATCCCTGTTCAATGAGTGATGCAGTGATAGTGCAATGGGTCAACAATGATATTTTATGGCAAAGAATATTTAGTTGCCAAGATAAGGCTTTGGTCACTTCTAGGGCTTCTGTCTTGAATTCACCAACTTTCGGATAACCCTTGAATTTCTCTACCTATAATTGCAGTTGTGAAATTTTTTCTTCTTTAGCCTTCTTTTCATGCTGAATTTCCGCTTGAAGCTTGTTGAGTTCTTGAGAAAACTTTTGTTTTTTTTCTGGAGAGCCTGCTGATCGATATTTTGTTTCTCCAAATTTACCTGTTCTTTTAGTTGCTCATTATGCTGTTTTTGCTTTGCTAGATGTTGCTCAAGCTATCCAATCTTCCGCTGTTCCAATGCCATTTTCTCTTCAAGTTGGGTGATCCCTAGATCCTTTTACTTGATCAGCTAGCTAACTTTGGAATCCTTGTCCATTGTAGCGACTATATAGGCACCTGCATACTGAGACAACTTAGTTAAATCCTCAGAAGGGTTGACTTCTGAGTCTTTCCATACCACATTCATCAATTCAGCTTGAGGAGTTGAGAATATTCCCTGTTCAATTTTCCTCCTTTTCCTTTGTCTTTTGACCACAACCCTATGCTTTGGACTATAAAATGCATCCAAGGGTGGTATTTCCTCTACCTTTAATACAATCTCTTCCAAAGGATTCTCTGGAATTATTTCAATGTCTTGCTGAGTGTTCACTATGCCGACTGCCCCTTCAATTGTAGTACTAGTAACAATAGGCTCCTGTGTTGCGGGCAATTCTGGTATAACAATGTTTTGGGAGTCATTATGGTTCTTGATCATTTGATCGAACTGCTCCCATTCCTTGATTAAGCTGGAACCAATATGCACATCGGTATCTAGGAGCTCGCTGGTCTTTTCATTTGTCTACTCCTTTTCGGGACTCTTCTCCTTTTGAGGACTTTTCTCCTTTTCAGGACTCTTCTCCTTTTCAGGACTCTTATCAGTAGTTTGTTCTTCACTATGGCCTTCTTGCTGCACCATAGGGGTAGTGGCCAATAAATCTAGAGGCAGTGTTTGTGACCTCTGTGTCCTGAACTGCATAAACTTATCTATCCCCTTTGCTCCCAATTTGATCTTTGCTAGATGTTACTTGTGAAAATAACTCAGCTGAAGTGAACAAGTCATCATATTCATCTTTCTCATGTTCAAATTTGGTAAGTTTCACCTGAATGGTAAATTTGTAAGCCACTGCTTTTGGATCATACTGTCTCTTAGGAATGACTGCTAACTTCAGAATTTTTATCTTCTCTGCTTCTTTCTTTGCATGTTTGAAATCATGCAGTGAAAAAGTACCACAATGGATGGGAAATGAAGGCCACATTTGTTTCTTGGACTTATTGAGGTTCCTGGACATTCTTGTTCATGTTATCTGGTAAGCTATTTCTTGGCCAATATCTTATCAGGAATGTATAAGGGGAGAACATGCAGATCTGTGGTGCTGCCAAAAAGTCTGACATAGGTGAAATTTTCTTCATTGAACCAACTGCCAACTGATGTTAGGTCAATGCTGGCCTCATCAGATAAATGAGGAGCAGGTTTTTTGAATATGGCTTGATGAACAGGTAAAACAAAACCATGGCAAATTCTGTATATATGATCTTTAATGGGCCTTCCATAAATACTTATGATAAATGTGAATAGGAGTTGGATCTTGAGGAGTCCATTTCCAACCTAGAATGGGATAGTTAGAATTGAAACATATGGTATCCATGATGTAGGCACTCATATAGAATGGGTATATTATCCGGGTAGTTACATAGCTATTTCTTCTATAATCAAGGATTTGGTTGGCCATTTTATCTGATAAAATGGTCGCCCAATTAATGATATAAGAGTTAATTGTTGCTTCCATTAAAGGCACCATTTCTATGGAAAACCTAGCTGACCCAGAGACTCCAAAGAGTCTACATATCATAGCACCAGCATAGCAATAGGGAGATGCTAAGGAGTCCACGGAGTACATACCAGAGGATTCATGCTTATGCTTGTTTGGGAAATGTCTCCATTGCCTGATAGGGTCCGAATCTACATCGTTCTCCTTGGCGAAAGATTCTAAAAATGCTTTGTTGTAATGTTTCTGGGGGTCCGACAAATGATACATCTTCTTGACATCTTCTGCCCTGAATGACCTGAACATCCTTCCATCAATTGTATAGAATGCTCTGTTGGTTATGTTGATACTCTCTATTACCCATCTCACCAGGTCTTTGTATGGTAACACTTTCGCACAAGCTGCTATTTTGTGGAGGAAGGAGCTGGCTAAATCATAAAGAGTATTTTCTGATTTATCAGTTGAATCAGCCCTTCCTGAAGTATTGCCAAGGCATGAACAAGTAGTATTAGCTATCAGTACCATCTTTGCTGGTTCATCTTTCGCTATGACAAGGACCTTTGCTTTCTAATATCTCTTAGTCATTTTTGCTGGATTGATGATTTCAGATTCGCTCTGCAAAATGAAACATAAAGACGTAATAGTGGAAAAACTTGTTCAAAGCTAACACATAGCACACAAGACTACCAACAATTAAGCGTAACAGATGCTACGAATCAATGATATATTAAGCCACCATGGATGAAATCTTTGAAGGATTCAACCATAACTGCTATTTAATGATTTCCCTGTAACTTCCAATGTGAAACTTTAATGTCATGATGGTATGTCGCATCACAAATTTATAACAGTCCTTTTTTAGAATGGGTATTGTGACTTCTCGATCGACGATTAGTGATAACAACATATCACAGATCGGGAGTTACAAGTGCCATGTTTAAATGGTTCCTTTGCGTGGTTGCAATTGCTATTAATGGTGAGATGGCATGGGGAGGCGACATGCTTTAAAATTGATAAATGGTTTAAATTTTCTTTATAATTGGGTTATAACTTTAAACCACACATGTTTGTAATACTTCATGTTTTTCCTTTATCGAATGCGCGCTATACGATAATGAAATCACATTGGAAGATTTCAAAGGAGCTTTTGGGATGTGTTTTATGATTTTAGCAATCCGTGATTGCAATCGACTTATCGCTTCAGAGGTTTTCTATGGAACACTTGGGATGGATTTTTGATGAGTAGCGATATGCGATTTCCGACAGAGTTATCACATCGGCGAATATCAATGGAACACTTTATGTCCACTATTGAAATAAAGGATTTGTGCGATGCGACATATTCCTTTTATAATTGTTTTTCTTTGATAAGGATTTATGATAAGGTTTTATTATAATTCAAATCAAAACGGTCCTTATCAAGAGGAATTTCATGGGTTCGATAGATTTGTAAATTGCGATTGTGATTTAACCTACACTAAAAGCAAATTTATATATAACCTATTATAAAAATTTATTTTCAAACGTTTTATTGACTTTATTAATATTCTAAAGGGTACCTATTTCTTATTAAAGTCTTTTATGAAAAATTTTGAAATGGGGAGGGTTGTTGTATAGCACAACACAGTACAAGCCATAGGTACTTCCTGCTGTGCTATTGAAATACTAGTAAATGCTTCAACTACTTAATCTTGCCCTGAAATACTTTTTGTCATCATTCATAAATTTTCTAATTGTCAATTCATTTGATTTAAGTTAATATTTCTTTTAGTAGCATCTTTGTTTGAAAATTCTTCTGCAACTTTTGCAAATTCATGCTCAATATCCCCTAAATCATTATCTCAGTTTACTATATGATCTCTAGATGAAAATGCTCCTGCAAAATGGACTGCACTAATTGATTGCTACAAAATCAGAAGCAACAATTATTTTCTTTCTTCTCTGAATATCGGTACATGTTCATATTGAAGGAGAGAAATTTCTTGGGATTTCTGACAAGATTCCTCATACGATTGAACTCTACCCAAAATTTTATCATAGAGACAATTTTTTTGGGCATACTTTTTATGAGAAACTGAAACAAAATGATTTGCTACAATTCTTAAAGGGTCATGATATTTTAAAGGATTTTAACCTAATTTGATAATATTGTAGGTGAGTAATTATTTCTTTTCATGCACAACATTTTCTAGGTTATAAATGTTAAAATGAATGGCAAAACCATGCCAAATTATTTTGGACTTTCCATGTGAATCAGAAGCAATGTTGGTTTCAACTATTTGGTAAGATATTTCTTTCCAAATTAACGATAGGGAAATTTTTTTAATATGGGCAAAGTAGCAAGCCTAGCAGTGTTCAAAATTCAGAGAGGTTTTAAGTGGAACAAATTCTCATGAATAGGAATAATGATGAAATGTCAAATTTAGTAGAAATGGTCACCATAGTTTTTATACCACAGTTTTGAATCGTAAATATGAGTAGGGAGTAGAGTACAGGGGGTCTATTTCCAACCCACAACAAGGAACAAAGTCTAAAAATAGATGATGTCCATAATGTACATGAACATGTGAAAAGGATGATAGTATTTATCAGTTTTGGAGGCCTTGAAACTTTGAACTTGCTTTCATATGTTTTTAGATAATATCTTAGCCCAATTGAAACAAAATACTTCAAAATCTCTTTGAATAAATGGAATCTTGTCTAAAGGAAAATGTGTAACATCCTTTCTGAGAAAAATCCTGCAAAGCATGGCAACGATGAAAGATATACCAGAACTTAGTGAAGCAATCACATAATATTCAGAAACTTCCTCTTTAAATTTATCGTCACTACTCTTCCATGGTTGAATTAACTCATGCATCCGTTTTCCATGTACACCAGATTCATTTTTCTGATATCCTTAATGAATTCAACATTATATAACAATTGGGGTTCAAGAAGTTTATCCATAGCTTGAAGATTATCTAGTTGAAAGGAACCAACAATAACACCTTAAACAACACATATGTAATGCGTATGCACATCTAAATGATCCACATCCCACCGAATCATATATGTATAAGGAACTATTATGAGACGTGCAACAATTCTCTACAAATTTGAGCTTGTCACATTACATAATGGGGTTTCAGGGATGGGATAACCTTGCTCTATTTCGTTCAAATTCCCCTTCGCTTCTTCCTCAAGAAACTTATACATGTCATGCCAGGAATGGATACCTTCATCTACCCTTATAATAATAATAATATCGTAAAACATATTCACATTTAGATTTTTATTGTCCTGATTGTTTTCTGAGGTCTCTGCAATTTCTTGATTTATTCTTCCATCACTCGAGTCCCTAAAAATATTGAAGAACCTAAAACCTAATTACACAATGAGAAAATAACATAATTATGAATGTAGTTTACAGCTACCATGCTTATTGATAAGTTAAAAAACTAGTCATCATTTCATAATGTTTCACACTAAATGAACTTTAATACTGCAATGTGAACTATATTAAGAATGATGACTCAATGAAGCATAAATTCATCGAATTAAATGATGAAAATACTAATACATGTGACAATGCAATATGTGATACTTGTGGCTTTTTTTTTGCCAAAATAAACCACAAATAGCAGTACCATTTGTTGTCACCCGACGTATGGGTGCCACGTGTAGTAACAAGTCACTTGAATATATTTATTTAGCCATATTATTATCATATACTAGCTCTACTAACTATACCTACATTCATTTTCAATATTGCAGAATTTATAAATACTCGCATAATGAATAGTTACATATGACTCTTTGAAATGCCCCATAAATAAAATCGTATCTGATGATTACAACTACCCATTGTAAGTTGTTATCTCTTAACCGTAAACAAAAGCCACCGCTACCCATTGAACTCTAACATTGCCTATAAAAACACTACCTATAACAACGCTACCTTCCGCATCCAATCCACGATCCTTCTAGATAAATGACCCTTGTTTGTGTGAGAATGATTGGAGTTAATATGCAAACCAGGTATAAGGTTTGGATGACAAGAGAGCAGTTTTATAAGACTTTTTAATTTCTTCTCTATATCCAGGTTTGCAATATGCCAATCAAAAGTCTATGCTAAAATGAACTATGTGTGAAAGTAAAGCACGTGAAAAGTAAAAAAGTAAGTAAAATATCAATGCTTTTGCAATATTGCACAAGCCTTAGGCATTCAAAATATTTTATATATTTGTAAAATCTTAATGCATATTACGACATGCATGCACACAACACAAACATAGAACCTAAAGTGATAAATTTGGTTTATTGTGCATATGTCTAGACTATTAAATTAGATAACTACATAGTATTTCAACCATCTAGTTCTCATTAAAAGCGACCTTAAAAGTTCATTTGTTTACTTGTGAAGTCCACACGGTACTAAAATAACCATGGTGAGAGCAGGCAACAAATGGGAAAGAATGGTATGAACATGTAACATATTTGCAATTGTTGTATTTGGAAAGTATCCATGTTCCATGCAAGTATCAATGTTCCACGCAAATGACAAATGTTTTTTAGTACAACTAGCTATTAGCTCAAAATATGTTCTTGCTTTTCTTTTTGTTGAAAATGCAACAAGAAAATCCTAATTTAATTTGTCCTTGAATTAAATTGGGAATAAAATTGTAATTCTACATCTCATGACAATTTGTAATAGTTGACTAAGTTAATTTAACCGTTTTGGCTCTGTTAATTCAAGTTGAGGGTCTAACTAGAGTCATGTAGAGTGTCTCTTACAATTAGGAGCACTAGTTGAGTTCATTTTGAGTTCTAATTAATTAATTCAATCTGACTGAGTTAAAGTCAGTTAAACTAGTTCCAACTGATGGAGGGATTAGTGGGAGGTCTAGTAGTGGGGTGCTACCTACAGTCCAGTTGGGTGTTTCCTGCAGTCGAGTGTGGTGCTTCTTGAGGTACAATGGGGTGTTGCTTGAAGTACAGTAGGGTGCTTCTTGAAGTGCAGTAGGGCGCTGCCTAAAGTGTAGTGTGGTGCTGCTTGAAGTACAATGTGGTGCTGCCTACAATGATAAACCGGTAAATTAAATACTCCCTCTTAATTAACTCATGCATGTCATATCAGATAAAGACCTAGTTGATATTGGAGTTTAGGGAAAATGTATTATTAGTTGTAAAATCATCCAAATTAAAGAGATGGTGCATGCAGTCGGAGGGAGGCCTATGAGGGTTTCTCAATTCATAATTAGGGAATTTCCCAATTAAATAGGGGCTAATTCCTTGAGGGACAACACAAGGAAATGGGACTTGGGAAAGCAATAAATTGGCTAAGTATTGGCCTGATATTTTCTAGGAAGCAATGAGATAAATAGAGATAATGCAGAGGTTTCTTGGGCTTGAGAAAAGCATTGTAATATTCTCATATTTTCTGATAATTGCAATATACAAATAGAAGGGGGTTTTAGCTATGGTTTTCCCTAGGAAATCATTGTGTTATGTGTGATTGGATTCTTTCTCTTGCATGCTTCGTGATTTCATTGATCTTTTATTGTTTCCGTTGATGAGTAGAGTAGATTCAAGTCTATTGTTTTAACATATTACAATTAGCAGTTTGAATCTACAAGGAATTTCAACATTTTTAGCAGGTACAAAGAGCTATTAGTTCTATTGATTACCAATAGTGCTATTAGTTCTATTGATTAACTTGTAAACTTGTTACAACCAATAGCACTAGAGCATACAACTGTTATTAGTGTGTTTGTTAACTCGTTTTCATTAAGAATTTCTTATTGTAATTTCATATTCATAGTTACTAGATATAATTTGATTTCTATGCATATAGATAAAATGCTAACTAGATTATAGTTTCAACAAACACTAATTTATTATTTATTTTTACAAATAGTAGACTCGAAAATGGACAAAATGTGAAAAGAAACAAAAAGAGATTTTTTAATGGAAAGTTTTGAAAGAACCTTCTCCCTTGTACTTGTTCTTCTATATATGTATCTTTAACTATTATATGTTTTTTTGAAATTAAACAAAGCATTGCATTCAATTACAATGTATAAAAAACACAGTAAAAAGAGATAATAACATAATGTAATAATAAAATAATGAATACAGATATAAGAACAAATCAATAATAAAATAGTAAATAGAATAGACACGTAAATTTTTCCAAGTCATCATTTTGTATAACTATGTCTCTTCTATTTCCATTCATTTTCCCTGGTTAAAGATATGAATTAACTCATATGCATAGACATAATTAAAAAATACTGAAAAATGCATAGCAATCATGTATAAATTTTGTTATAGAATTTCCACAATAACATAAACTGGGAAATTAAGAAAAAATAGTATTACACACAACATGATGCATTCATCCAATTCCTGTTAGCCCACAAAATAATATCGTCGATAGTTCACAATGGAATTCCCATCACAATTACAAATTTCTTCTCCTCCTTCCCCTCCCTCGCCTCTTTATTGCAATCACTATTATATATATATATATATATATATATATATTCAGAATCATTAATCGCAATTGACTCTTGACTAGAGCCATTGGATTTAATCAAAAACACATTTGTTTTAGCATCTACACTAGTTAAGGCACGATACATTTTTGAACCATCAGATCAAAGAGATCCTACTCATTGGATCTCATCAGACCACAACTCCATTTTAAAACTACGTACTAGTCAGAGCCCAACATACATCAAAATAGTCCTATCAAAAAAACTTATGCCATTGGATCTTAAACAAACACCATCATAATAAAACATGGAAAATCAACCTCACACACTTTTCTCACTCAGTAATACGATGACATTAACTTAATAATAAAACTCGCAACCTATATTATGGCATTGTGATAGTAAAATTAATTACTTCTCCATTTTGGATTCGAGCTAAGAATGAACAAACATCTATACAATTCAAGTCTCTATGAAACATGTAATATTATGAAGACTTACCATACTACATTAATCATAACCAATGAAGTTTATGGCTTTATAACAAAATGCATAGCTTATGCATCATTAGAATCACATAAAATGTAGCAAATCATGAACTGCATCATGATCACTCCAGTATGAATGCGAAACATTGACATGCCATTGATCAACATGGAAATTTATCCAAATGTGATCTATGATTCTTTTTTGTGTGGAATAAACTTGTTACCTCTTGTAATCGTTTTGATTGCATGTACTCTAATAACTATCTACTTTGTTTTCTATCTGAATTGATGTCAACATTGAAATCTCCAATAATTATAAAAATATAATCATTATGTTCGAATTGTGATTTTTCCATTGCAATTGCTTCAATAACAACTGAAACAGATGCAAGAGACACAACATATACATTTATTATGCACAATCGATATTGGAAATAGATATTTAACAAAACAAGTTCAGTTATGTTGTTCCAAATGTTCTTGGTTGACATGATCTCTAAGTTTGTTTTCTACACAAGTAAGCACTCCATGAAGATAATTTGATATGTGGAAATTGAATTTACAAAATTCATTATTTGATAGTGGAAAGGTTACATACATTTCTTGGATACAAAGAATCATAACACTCATTAGATCTTCATCACGTACAATGTCATTGACATGAGCATATAAAATTTGTGTATTCAAACTTGAAATCATTATAAGTAATGCATTTTCTATTGGATTTTTATATATTCTGTTTCCACAATGCATGAGTTCTTAAGCATTTCGTTTCTTCTAATATTTTATTATTCACACAAAATTTCTTTTTGCTAGTTTCTCAACAAGATATAATGATTCCATTATTCTAACATGTGACAATGTTGTGTATACTAGTCCATGCGTTGATACACCATGCAGATCAAATGCAAGCCCATCTAATGTTAAGCCCTACGATCGATGTATTATTCTAGCACAAGCTAACTATATTGGAAATTGTTTCCATACTAGAGTTTTAGAGCTCTTGCTAGGACACACCAATGGTTTGAAACACATAGTATTGGAGTCCAATTCGGTGAGATGATTTTGTCATATAGTTCATGACACTTGTTTCTTTGCAATTTACCAATGTCTTGATTTACAAAATCTATCTAGATTACATCAACATTTTCCCCATCTTTTGTATATCTTTTGCATATTCCATCTGCTCCATTAATAAGGTTAGGCCATGCTCTGTATTATAGTTTCCTGCATATAGCTCAATGAGAACATTGAATTTGATAATAATTATTGCTAGAAACCCCATTGATGCAGGGGCATTCAAACCAATAACGTCATTGTATTTTAGTAGACATAGGGGTATTGTGTTTTCAAGGGAGTTGGTCTCCTAAGTGTGAATTAACGTAATTATTTAGGCATTTGAGTGATTTTAATGAGAATAGGATTTAATTGAATATAGTGAGGCATATTTGTAAATGTTCTCGAATGTAGGAGAACATGAGGGATTTAGGATAATTGAGAGATGAGAGGATTTGAGAATTAATTGTAAAACTCAGATTAGGAGTTAGTTCATGATTTTGTGGATTAGAGAGGATCCTTATGGATGAGGAAGAGATTTTAGGATTTTGTTGAAGAATTATGGATCTAAACCAGGAATTGGTTTTAGAGTTCTTTTGTATAAATGTAAACCTAAAAGGCAAAGATAGGGGTTAAAAAGTTAGATGTTTTAGATAGCCTAGATAGATAGCTAAAGTGTGGTTGTAAGCCTACGGGCAGAGTATGAAAAGAGGCCACAAATTAGAAGAATTAGGCCAGAGAGAGACAAAGAATCTCATTCTGTAATCGTTGTTTATATTTATATAATACAGAGGTTTATCCTGAAATTGCATAAATGTGTGTGTTTCGAGTATTGAACATTGTTTTATGAGTGAATCGGAATTCTGTATAATATATGTGTGCAGGCAGAGTTCTGTAGAATACACAGAGGAGAAGAATGATTCAGAGGAATCATAATGGATCATCAAATCCGATTGAAGGATTAGAGTGAAGCTTTGGAGAGGTAGCAAAGTGAGAATTCATGGAGTTAAGCTCAGAGAGAGTTGAACAGCGGAAGAACAGAAGAATGAAACTATTGAAGAAACCTGAAACCATAAAGTAAACACCAAAGAAACGAAGTAAAGTCAAAGTAAAGGGACGAATGAAGAAGCAAGTCGTCGATGAATGGGAACCATTGGATCTTGGAGATCGATGGATGAGGATGAAGGAATGAACGATGGAGATTAACTGAAGAGCTGGTGGAAGAAGAATTTGGAGAAGCCGTCATAGCTGTCGATGGTAGAAGATCTACGGTCATCAGGTGCTAACAGCTTAGGTGTTAGTCACGAAGGAAGGTGGATTTATAAACAAAGGTGGGTTATTGGCGGCGGAAAAGTGGTAAGTAGTATTAGAGGGTAGTCACCTGTTTCCATTAAGCAATTGACACGTAGCACAAGAGTGGAGAGAGAAAACCGCTTTATCGGGCGGGTATTCTTTGTGCTTGTTCTCACTCAAAATTTTTGTGAACTGTCAGATCCATTGAGTGTAGATCAACGACAGAGGACTGTTGAGCAAGTTTGGTTGATTGGAACCGATAGGGTTATACGGGTGCAGTTATTATATTTTGAGTTCCGGAGGTTAATCGCATATCAGAGGAGATGGGGAAACACATGTTAATGTGACTCGCAGAGATGCGACTGCGATTAGCGATAAAGGTAACCTCAGAAACTGTGCAATGACTTTAAAAAGTGCGGAAAAGGTATGTTTTATGTATATTTCCCTTTTAAAGGGTTTATAATAAAATAATGCATGGATATGAAGGTTTTATGGGTTAAGTTTAAATTAACCAAAGGTAAGTGTGGGGTTTGGTTATATATACGAGGATAAGAATTAAATAAGGTTTATGAGGGGTGATTAAGTCTGATAGAAATGTGGATTGGTAAATACTGGGCTATTTTAATGAATGATTCCATAAAGTTTAATAAAGGGGGCCTAAACCATTGATGGTTGAAGATTTTGACTCGATAGCAAGTTAAAATTCCTGGGACAAATATGATTATGAATTGTACATGCATACTGTGGGTGTGAGTAGGGGTAACCTTGCATCATGATACTTGTTTCTTTGCAATTTACTAATGTCTTGATTTACAAAATCTATCCAGATTACCTCAACATTTTCCCCATCTTTTGTATATCTTTTGCATATTCCATCTGCTCCATTAATAAGGCCATGCTCTGTATTATAGTTTCTTGCATATAGATCAATGAGAACATTGAATTTGATAAGAATTATTGCTAGAAACCCCATTGTTTTCTCATATGGTACATAACCTATTTCCTTACTCTCATCATCATCAATAGCATCAAGAACTATTAACTCTTCCTTTGCATGTAGCAACACTTTCTCATTGTGCTTCTATACATCTTTGTTCCTATACAATATGTACGGGAATAATGGATTTAGTGGAGCAAGTCTATGGAAATTATTGTTTATATATTCAACGTCTTCAGCATGTTGTTTATTCATTCACATTTTTTTCAGGATTTCAACGATTTTTTTTGTCTTTTTGACACATTGTCATATGTAATTCATAGAATTTTACTTTTTCCTTCCAAAAATCATATGTTTTCTTCTCCTTTTCCATGATTGGATACTAAAATGTTTGAGAATATTTGATAGGTTTCACTTGGAATAAGAGTCACTTGAAAATATTATATCAACATTTCCAAAATAAGCTAATGGACTATGCTTTATTTATCATAAACGTTTATAAACTTGGTATAATAATGTTGCACCTATCAAAGATGCTTCATTAATAAGCACCATAGAAATCTACTCACAATGTTTTGTTAGCATGTCTAACTTTTCACTTTTAAGTGAACGGAATTATGATTTTTTAAATGACAAACGGAACAGAGAATGCAACATTATACCACTTGCATTGAATGCTTCCTTTCTTGCATATGATATCAGGATTCCTTTTAGCTGAGTTGGCTTATATTCCAACATGTTATTGTACATGCAAATTAAAATATTGGAATATTTCTTTTGAAATAAATGTAATTCCATTACCTACACCACCTATCACAAATACATATATTACTTGATCTAGATTTTTTGTTGTTGTTGTTGTTACTATTTCTTTCACTATTTTTGCTTGCTTTGTGTTCAACAATCTAATGATTTAATATAACTTTGTTTGTTCTAATATTTGTGGTTGTTTTACGATTTGGTACATTCTCTCAACTATTAAATTTACGTTTATGAGCTCTTTCAAATATTCAAATATGATTCAATATTTTAATCTTGATAACCTCTTTTGATATCTATTTCTTGATATGTAGGTATATTTAGTTTAAACAATTCACTCTCTTTATTTTCAAGTTCAAGTTCAATGTTATCAAAATCAGTCCATGATGCTATATTTTTGTTCATGAACTTTTTTCATTGCATTTCACGACTTCTTTAAATGATACATATGCATTTTTCCAAGTCGAATATTGTTCTTTAAAACTGCTTTTGTCAATACAATATGGAACATACAACATCAATCGCTCTTTGTATTAATTATCAGGTTCAAAATGCTTATTTTATTTCAAATATTTTATAATTTATGGTTTCTTAACAACTCCCATGGGGGCTTCATCAATGAACCTCTGACCTATCACGTGCATTCGTGGCATATTAAACAATACCCTTAATTTAACTACACATTGGAGAATACCCCTAAAAATCACATTATTTAACCCCCTACCAATAAGAACGCAATACACCTTCCCAACTTAAAAACCCCTACTTCCACTAGATATTGTAGGTATCCATTTTTTGATTAACATTTTTTATACACCTTTATATTTTTTCATTAACTATAAGCTCCATTTTTCATACCTACCAATAAAAAAATCCTTTACCCCTATATATCCCCCAATATATTATGCCATTTTTTCCTCAATAGATTTCCCCCAATATGAACCCACGTGGTATGGTATTTCTCCCCCAGTGAAGCCCCTATGGCACCTCCTCTCTTCTTGCCTTGTAGCGTATAACATCCTAAAAATTATGCTATGCATATATGTTTAATGTTTTCTTTTCATTTTATATAACGATGAATGATTTATAAACATGTTATGCTTTCTAAATCAGCTTGTTCATGTTCTAGATCTTTTGGCCTTTTTAGTACAAATTATCGATCATTTATCATTGAAGTATTAATAAATATACATTTCCTTAAGCAAGTATTCAGTGGAAATGACAATACTATATATACAACCCCTGCAGATGTTTGTTGCAAATTTAATAAATCTTTTCCAAGTCTAGCAATTATTTCTATGACATCACCATTAGTTTTTTCACAATCAATTTGTATACGTTTAAACATTGACATCATTATTTTATTGAGTTTTGTCATGTACAAACTACAATAAGTAGTTGTAGCGTATGAGTCAGGTACAAATTATGCATCAATATTTGCACCCCATATTTATGGAATATGCTAAGTAAAGCTATTAGTCGATATGCATGTTGGATCTCTTTTTAGTAAAAATTTCCTTTGCTTCAGAGTACATTATGAATGTACTCACATTCTCTTATACCCAATTTCTCAAGAAAACCATCAAATGTACATGTTTAATCATGTTCCATATTTTCTAGTGCAATAAATATCGACCTTTAATTTTCTTTTGTATTTGCATGATCAAGTTCCATAAGCTCAAGTATTTGTGTTTTTCACATTGTGGGAATCACGAAATTGAACTTGCAATCCATGTGTTTTTTTTTCCTACAAGTTTTCATATGACGATGATGTTGAATATTTTTCAGATTTGCAAGAACAATACTTGAATCAAACACAAGTACTTGTCGACGAAATTTTCAATTTTAATGTTTGTACTTGTTGTGTAGATAGGGGATTTTTTATCCATAACAATGCATGTTCATGTTGGATTTCTCAATTTTGGAATTCTTTTACAAATAAATAGTCAATGACCTCACCAAAGTACTTGGATATATTTAAAATTAATTGGCGTAGATCATTCATTCTACTTATGTAATATCATACACAAGTAATGGGGTCCGTCCTAATCAAACTATCAATATCATTCTCTTCTACTTGGCTTTTAGTTGAATTTTTTTCTCTTGCTTTATTTGTTCCCAAGCCTTTACTAGAGGCTCGTAGAGAAGCTCGACACTGCTAAAGGAAACAAAGAAATTCAATGGATCAAATTGTCAAATCATTTCCTATAATTTATTGCAAAAATGCAAAAAGTTGTCCAACAATGTTCGTATTAGTTTAAGATCCATATACCCAACATTTGATTTCATAATTTGTTTCAAATTTACTTTTGTCCTAACATATTTAATTGTTGGATTTTTCCCTTTTAATTGTTCTTTCCTTATTCGAATCCAAATACAATTAAAGACTTGGCTGAGGATAGTTGGCACTACTTTGTAAAATAGATTTGTTATATGACACACAAAAGCATGATCTTGATGCAAAAATTCCCATCGAACAATATCATGATATGTAATGTCTTTTGTAACTATGCCTCATTGCTTTCTCCCAAACAACAACATTAGGAAACTCATCTCTTCAAATATTTATCTCTAAATATTCCCAAAGGCATATAGACTTCACTAAGAGCAATGTTTATTTGATTGTTAAGGAGATTATAAATAGTATGTATATCACTAAATCCATGTTATACTAGTATTTTTGTCACTGATTCTTCATCATAACTGTCATTATCATCATTTCTTTCTGTATTTGTCTCAGATGCATATACATATTTGTTCTGATTAAATACTTGCGTCTAGTTTTTGTTTATTTTGACATTATAGATTTTGAAAAGCATAGTTTTACACAATCATTTCAATGCCTTAATCTCTTTAAGAATGCGAATTCACCCAACAACATATACATTTTTAAACACTAAAAACATTTAAATTTCTAAAATGACTATACTAGATTAATTTATGTCACGAGGAAGTGTAGTTTGAATTCGAGATGTATCAACATGTACATTGATTAGTCCACTAGCCAATTATAATTGTGGTCTTCTAAAATGCTTCCCAAGTTCTCATATTTGCAAAAATGGTAATCTTGGTGCTATTAATATTTATTTCAATTCATAAAGGTCTTTCATTATG
>APFE031508112.1:227447-253190 GCA_000404065.3 Pinus taeda
ACAACTATTGGAGGAGAAACAATTATATGCAAAAATATCCAAATGCTTCTTTGGAGTACAAGAGGCGGAATATTTGGGTCATATTGTATCTCATGAAGGAGTTAAGGTAGACCCTAGCAAAATTAAAGCCATTAAGAAATGGAAAATCCCCACATCCATAAAGCATATGCGAGGATTTCTCTGGTTGACAGGTTATTATTGCAAGTTTGTTAAGGATTATGGGAGAATAGTAGCACCTCTAACAACATTATTGAAGAAAGATGCATTTTCACAAACTCCAGAAGCAACAAAAGCCTTCGAACATCTTAAAGAGGCAATGTGCCAAGCATCGGTCTTAGCTACACCGAACTTCACAAAAATGTCTATTGTGGAATGTGATGCTTCAGGAAATGGAATTGGTGCTGTTTTAATGCAAGATGAAAGACCCATTGCTTTTGAAAGTCATCCAATCAAGGGAAAGTTTTTACGCAAAGCTATTTATGAGAAGGAAATGTCGGCAATACTACATGCACTTAAGAAATATTGACCCTACCTAATGGGAAGACACTTCAAGGTAAAAATGGATCATGGTAGCCTTAAATACTTTTTAGAACAAAGATTATCCTTTGAAGAGCAACAAAAGTGGGTCACAAATATGGTGGGTTATGACTTTGAAATCATCTACAAAAAAGGGAAGCAAAATGTGGTGGCAGATGCACTCTCAAGAAAGGATGAGGATGTGGAAGCATTGTTGTGCGCCATTTCTATTTTCCAACTAGATTGGATAAATGAAGCAAGGGAGGAATGGAAGAATGATGAAGAAGTGTGGGCACTTATTAGAAAGTTACAACAAGATTCCAGTACATTTGATACATTTAGCTGGCAAAATGATTCGTTATGGTACAAAGATCGCTTATACCTTTGTAAGAATTCTCAACTCAAACAAAAGATTCTTATGGAATTGTACATTTCTCCCTTAGGAGGGCACTCAAGATTTTTAAAAACTTACCACAGGGCTAAGAAGGAATTTTTTTGGGATGGCCTTAAATCTGATATTCAAAAGTTTGTGGCGGAATGTTTGGTTTGCCAACAAAATAAAGTTGAAATGATTAAGAACCCAGGTCTATTATAGCCTTTATCCATTCCAAGCCAACGTTGGGAGGGGGTTTCAATGGATTTTATCACAGGTTTACCCAAGTCTGAGGGAAAGAGTGTCATCATGGTGGTAGTTGACAGACTTACCAAGTATGCACACTTTTGTGCATTATCACATCCATTTAACCAGTACAGTTTCTACTGCATTTATGGAAACAATTCAAAAGCTACATGGAAACCAAAGATTATTGTAAGTGACAGAGATCCCATTTTAACTGGAAATTTTTGGACAGAATTATTTTCTTGTCTCGGTACTCAGATAGCTCATAGCTCATCTTATCATCCTCAATCTTATGGGCAAATTGAGATAGTAAACAAATGTTTGGAAGGATATCTTTGTTGCTTTGTATCTGATAAACAGACATAATGGGTCAAATGGTTGCCTTTCGCTGAATGGTAGTATAACACTTTCTTCCATACTGCAACAAAAATGACCCTATTTATGGCAGTTTATGGATATCATCCACCATCCATCACATCATATTTAAGAGAAAATTCTAAGGTTCAAGAAGTGGAAGATCACCTTGTGCATCAACAACAAATTCTCCAACTCTTAAAGGATAACCTCACCTTGGCGCAGAATAGAATGAAACAACAGGAAGATCAACATCGCAGCGAAAGAAGTTTTGATGTAGGCAATTGGGTATTCCTACAGCTATAACCATATAAAAAAATGTCCCTCAAGCAAGCTAAGAAGGATAAAAAATGATCACCAAAGTATTATGGTCCATACATGGTGTTGCAAAAGATAGGTACTATGGCATACAAATTGGAGCTTCCTGCAGCTTCTTGAGTGCACCCAGTTTTCCATGTTTCATGCTTAAAGAAGGTTATAGGTGACAAGATTCTAGTTCAAACAATATTTCCAGAACTCTATGAGGAAGGAAAAATCATATTGGAACCTGAAGCGGTCAAAGAAACAAAAACTTGACAGCTACGAAATCGATCAATTTTAGAGTATCTCATCAAGTGGAAGAACCTACCTGTTGAAGATTCCACATGGGAGGATGAGAATTTTATACAAAAGCATCCAGAACTACTCAAGCATTGAGGACAACACTTTTTTGAAGGAGAGGGGCATGTTAGGTCCCTATAATACTAGTGATTCCCCCATTACTATTGTCGTTGTATCCCTCATTGTTATTATTGTGCCCCATATAATCCCACTATTATTATTTTTGTGCCTTTCTATTATTATTGTTAGGTCAGATTGGTTATATTGTGACCCCTTAGACTCCTATATACATAAAGGAGGTTTTGTCATTTGTATCATCCAATAATTGTTCATTTTTGTAATGTAAAGGAGGTTGCCCCCTCGAAGAGGCTGAATTCTAAAGTGTTGATCTATCTTTTCTATCTTTTTGTGAGTTGGTTTCATAATGACTAGAAAGATATATGACGACACATGAAGAAGAGGAAGAAATGCAACATGATATATCAAAATGATGAGACCAAGTGCAACAAATTTCACTCTCACAGAGAGTAATAAAAAATGAATTGGAAGCGATGATGAATGTTAAGATGGATGGTTTAGAATAAAAATAAAATTATATATGCAAAGTTTGAAGGATGGTTTAAAAGAAAATATGGAAGGTTTGAAAAATTTGTTACAAATTATGCTTCCTAATGATGGCAAGGTATGCCATGAAATTCATGAGAACAAAAGGAATGTTAATCATGATCTTAGAGACTCTAAATTTGGGTTGAATACCAACCAAATTCCAAATATAGATAGATATGAGTAAGTTTGATGGCAAGAATTCAGTTACATGGATACTACAAATGACACAATATTTTGATATACATAATGTACAACACACACAAAAGGTACACAACGCATCTTTATATTTAGAACCCAATCAGTTCGAATGGTATCGATGGGCTTTTTTTATCATAAAACACTTGTCACTTGTTCAATTTCTACGAAGGAAATGATAGAGCATTATGATGATACAAAGAGAAACACCTTCTTTAGCCAATTGATAAATCTCAAACAAAAGCGTCCAATGACAGAGCACATTGAGGACTTCCAAAAATTGGATATCAGGGTAACTAATATTCCAGTGGAGCATAGGATTTATGTCTTCATAGGGACTTTAAAGGATAAAATACAAGTGAGGTTCACCTATTAGAATCTAATTGTAGCATAAAAATGCTGAAGCACGAAAAGACTGATAGCTTGAAGGCTTAATTGAAAGAAATACACATAGGTATTTAATAATAATTTATTAAGGAATTATAAAAATGTATAAGGATGATGAATGTACAATAGGACCTTACTTTATCTCAGTAGGTGACCTTTCATGAATGGGCATGTCTTTTAGACATGCCTTTTCACCTAATTTAATGACCATTTAACCTAATTAATATTTAATTATTTAAGATTTATATTTATTTTATTTATCCAATTGTTATGAATTATATTCATAACATAGCCTCTCCCTTCGGAAGCTTTGTCCTCAAAGCTTTAATGCTGGGGGTTTTCTTCACTTAGTGTCTGCCCTCTCGATGTGTACAATCTGGTCATCGATTTTTCATGTAGCTTATCAATACTATTTCCTTGGATTTTTTTTTAGTAACCTATTATTATTATAACTCTATTTTTTTTTAACGTCTAATAATTATATATATATATAAGTATATATATATATATATCTATATCTATATCTTATATATATCTAAATTATATATATATATATATATATATATATATATATATAATTAATATATAGAAGATATATATATAAAATATATATATTAGTTTTAATTGACTAAATTAACCCCATTTAAATTGATTTTTACGCTAACGTCGTAATGGTTCGACGCTGACCTATCCCATTGCTTACACCCATTATGAACGGTCCAAAAAATCTGTCCTCCGATGAATTTCACCCGATGTCACAAATCTGAAAAACATCACAACATAATTTGAAAGTAATGTGTTTCGGATCCTCTCGATGAGTGTATCAATACTTATAGATGACTCCCTATCTAGAATCATGCTCTCGAGTAGACCAATAAATATAGAGAAGCAATCTTCAAAAGTGAACTCTGCATATCCTAGGTCCCGGAGGGCTTTCTCGCACTGCTCAATGTTTTTCAACACGTGTTCCACTTCTGCTTTGTCTTGGGTCTCCAACATATGCTCCAGATACGAAGATATGAAGGAACGAAAGAAGTCATTTCCATCACCATGTGTGCGTCGAATTGCCCCGTATAACTCATCCTGCACCTCAATTTTTGCCTTTAAGATCGAACTCCCTGTTTCATACTCAGCTGCCAAGGCATAAAGATACTCCTTTTCGCTGACAAATGGGGTTTTGAGGGCTTCCTTGGCCCGGATGGCACTCTGTTGTTGTATAATGTCATGGTCCCTGTAGCATGTCCAGCCTGCGTCAACTACGACATCACCTCCATCGCAGCTGCCATCCATTTTTTCAGAGTAAATGCAATGGATGAAGGATAGGGCTTTGAGGGTTTTCCTATTTTTCATCTTCCCCTTCCTCAGATCCCCATACTGCAAGCGAGGAACTCTTCTCTCCCCATAACTGTTTTGACTGCTGGAACTTTCAGAACCTATGCTGCTGGGTACTTGATTGGAAACTACTCTATTTTGTCCTTTCATCTGTGGATCGATCTTTTCCCCTAACCTATCGAACACATAAACTCTTTTTTATTTGTTTATGGTATCTCTGAGAGTTCCAAATACTATGTTGGTAGTAGCCAACCTTCTAATAGATTTTGTTGGGTAAGTAGATACAACTAGAGTTGCTAGCAACTCTGGCTTAAATTGTAGCTTCGGTTTTTTGATTGTAGGCAAATCAATGTCACTTATGATTCTATTATTTCCATCCTCAGAAGTTGGGGACTCAGGTCTGGATCTCTTTTTGTTTCTGTCTACGACTTCTGCATCAAAATTCTTGTTCCTCTCATGAAAATCACCCAACCTTTCAACTATGCTTTTTCTTGAGATCTCTGTATTATTATCCAAAACTTCTCCATCAATGTTGTTAAGATTTTGCTGAACGTGTTTAGCTAAGCCAACAAAAGATCTTCCTAATGATTTTGCATTAACACTACTCTCGGTTTCATTAGTTTGGTTTCTCGTCTGGGCGGAAATATTGCTTTGCACAACTGATTGCATCTTCGACTGTGGAGATGTGTAATGCTATTTGTTGGAGGCAAGATGGTCAAACAACCAAGAAACGAATGGTAACCTCTGAGGTACTTCAACACTATAGCTGTCATGCAGGCTTATCTCAGATGCCTCTCCATCATGTTTGTTTATATTGTACTGTTTTAACACCTTATCATCTGCAACATCAGTTTTGTTGATCTTGTGGCTAGTTTTAGGTTTTGTACGTCTCAGTCTCTTATCAAAATCAAATTTATTTGACTCCTCACCTAGATCATCTCCTTTATTATTGGTCTTGTTTCGACATTCTTTAACTTCTACAAAAGTTTTTTCTAGTCATTGAAATGCTTATTGACTACCAAACTGTTCAATGTAATCAATATGTGAACGTAATGGCACATTGTGCGGCGAACTACGTTCAAATGCCCACATGATTATATCGTGTGCCATAGCTCTGATACCACTATAGCATAACAACTTATGTTGAAGCACGAAAAGATTGATAGCTTGAAGACTTAATTGAAAAAAATACACGCAGGTATTTAATAATAATTTATTAATATATATAAAATGTATAAGATGATTTGAATGTACAATGAGGACCTTGCTTTTATACCTTAGCATGTGACCTTTCGTGAACGGGCATGTCTTTTAGACATGCCTTTTCACTTAATTTTAATAACTAATTAACCTAAATAATATTTAATTATTTAATATTTATATTTATTTTATTTAGCTAATTGTTATGAATTATATTCATAACACTAACTCATTGGAGACGACATTCAGGGTGGAAAGAAAATTTGGAAGAAAAATTATGGTGACAAGGAAGTCTACCACTCATAACTATAAATATGGAAGTGTTGCTACTCCTAGCCTCCCACAACCTACAAGGTTGAGACCATATCAACTACAGGAAAAAAGAGACAAAGGAATTTGTTAAAATTGTGATAGAAAATACACAAAAGGTCGTAAGCGTGCTGAGAAGAAATTGTTTTACATAGATTGTGAAGAGGAGGAAGAAAAGGAACAATAAACATCAAAAGAAGAGGATATAAACCAAGAACCAACCCCATAGAAAAAAAAATGAACCCGACCATATCTTGTAATACATTGGCGGGAATTACCACTCCTAAAACTCTCAATAAATAAGGATATATAAAAAAGAAGGTAATAGTACTAACTAATTCAGGTAGTACCCATAATTTTATTCATTGTAATATAGCAAAGGAATTGAGTTGCTTTTTCTATCCAACACTTGAGTGTCAAAGTGATGGTTGCAAATAGAGGAAATTTAAATTTCTTTGGAAAGTGACATAATATCAAGCTAACCATGGGGGAATATGCATTGAATAGTCCAATGCTTTCCATTCCAATGGGTGGTGCTCATGTTGTACTAAGAGTCCAATGGTTACAATATTTGGGTATGATAACTTTTAATTTTCAAGAACTTTTCTTGAAATTTTTCTAGGAAGGAAAGGAAATTGAATTAAGGGGCATTGTAGAGAAAATGGGGAAGAGAATCAGCTCTAATGGAAATAGAAAGATTTTTAAGAAATAACAACAAGGCATAATTACAAAATTTTGCTCACTAGAGTTTCAAACATCGAAATCATCCATTTCTCCACATCTCCACATCTCCAAAAAGTATTGGATAATCATTCCAAGGTATTTGAGACTCCCAAAAGCCTCCCACCTTTTTGTGATTATGATCATGCTATTCACTTGATTATAGGAACTTTCCCTCCAAACATAAGGCCTTATAGATATCCTTATGCCCAAAAGAGTGAAATTAAATGTGTGGTTGCAAAAATGCTAGAGGCTAGTATAATTCAACCGAGCCAAAGTTATTTCTCTGCTTTGGTAGTATTGGTGCACAAAAAGGATGGATCATGGCATATGTGTCTAGATTATAAGGAGCTCAACAAGGTCGCTATTAAAGATAAATTTCCCATTCTTGTCATTGATGAATTTTTGGATGAATTACATGGCATAATTTACTTCACCAAGTTGGATCTTCGTTCATGATATCATAAATTTAAAATGAAGAATGAAGACATTCCCAAAAAAAATTTAGAACTCATGAAGGTCATTATGATTTTTTGTTCATGCCTTTTGGCCTTACTAATGCACCTTCCATATTTCAAGGTTTGATGAATTATAAATCCCCCCTCCCACATTTACCCAAATTCACAAGCTTGCCAAGGTAAACATGAGACAAGTGTCACTATGAGATGACCTGATCTCCAAGTTCTAGTTATGGAAGTGGGGCTGACACACCAACACTTACATAAATCCTACAAGAACTACAAACCACTCAGGAGCCGAGGAAACACCCCAGGTGTTCAATCCCTAATCTAGAACCTTGTTTCTCAGAATTAACGCCCAAACCACATGAGTAACAAGGCCAAGGTGCAGTTATAGGCCTCCAACCACACATAGGTCTGTGTCCATGTGGCTTTGTCCTAAAATTTTCAGTTCTGAGCATGCGGTCCCAAGATCTGTGCCACATTTTCAGACTAACTTCCATGCCACTACCCATAATTTCCTGTAACTTTCCAGAATCATAATTTACATGATGAAAAAGCTAAACATTAAAACTTTAATCATAAACTTGGTCTAGACAACCTAATCCATAACAGACATTCTGTCAAACATATGGAAAACCTATAAGCTACATGTCATGAATGCATATTTGATCATAACTTGATAGTCTTCATCTGAGAATAACCAAGAAGTCTCTAAGCCCTCTCTAGCTAGATGTAATAAAACTTGTTAGTCCATTCATTCATCAAACATTCATATATTCATCAAAACATGTCAAGAACCATGGTTGATAACTATCACATAACCAACAAATAACCAATATAGAAACCATGACAAATATACCATAATTTCACCAACATAATCAATACAAATATTTATGAAGGAAAATAACTCTTATTAATATATGAAAATCCCAACCAAGTTAGGGACTTCCACATACCACCCGACCATAGATTGGGCTGAACCAAATCTCTCTTTCAACCAATAACCGCTGCACCATATTCTAAGCATGAATGTGGGATATCATGGAATAAACCAAAAAAAAAACCATCCAGGGCTTCCAATCTCCAGAGGCCAAACCACCTCAACCATTAACCATAATAATTCCACCTCTACGGTCCGGAACATCAATGAGATTGGTCTCTACCCAAGCTTTCCAGGGCTTCAAGAACTAGTAACTCAAGCCACAGACTTCTAGGGCTCCAGAGCATTTATTCCAACACAACTCCAGGGACTAGTAACTCAACCACCAAAGGGATCGAAAGCATTTGTCCCAACTGGGATCTAGGAATTAGTAACTCAACCTAAGATATTGCAGGGTTTCCAGAGCGTTTTTTCCAACCCATATCCATTGAGAAAATGAGCACCAATCAACGAAAATAAGTGGGAAAACCCACAAAACTATTGATATCCAGGAAACGGAAAGGAAAGGCTAAAACCACTGTCAATCTAGACAAACCTCCATGCCAATGACAATACATAACCAAAAAATTACATGCATATTCCATGCATCTAGAAATTAACAAGGAAATCACACATACAAACTATTACCTACAAATAATTCCAGTTGTAGCTATTGATCCAACCGTTTTCTTATGTTCCCTGATTTCCTTTGCCTTCTTTCTCCAAATCCAAGTGAATAATGGAGTGCTCCAAGAATGATCTAAGTGTACAAGAGTATGAGAGAACAAATATAAACTGAAAAAAGGTTGTGAACTAATCCTCATAAGCCTTTTTATCACTGAGGCCTCTATTTTCTTCCTTTTCCTTCCTTTTTCCTCTAATTTCCTTTACATGTAAATATGTGTCTCTTCACCTTCCTTTTCTCCTATTTCCTTTATTTTCATAAATAAATGCAATTTATTGCTACTTTGCCTTTGCCAATTTCGATAACAATTAATTAATCACAAATCATGCCCACTATAATATTTTTCCCAACATTCATCTTGGAATACTTGTCCCATGACCTTGGTCTTATTTTATTTACATGGAAACTCAACTAGGGGTTGTTACAAACTCCTCCCCCTTAGGTGAACACCGTCCTCAATGTTCTATGACACCTATGACCAACAAACCACTGCAAACAAAACATACTGCCCATGGATATTTATAATATATCTTGATGCAATATTTACAATGAAATCCGTTGAAAGCAAAACAAACATACCACTTATTGGAACTTTATAACACAACTTGTTGTGGTATTTACAACAACATACATATACATATACATATACCAAAAACTCATTTGCTTGAACTAGCAAATAATTAAGGATACATAACCCACATCTGATCGCCCATCTCCCATGTAGATTCATCGGGCCCAAAGTGCTTGCACTGCACTTTAACCTAATCGATTGCTCGGTTTCAAGGCATAAGCTCTTTTCGCTGCAATATGAATTATGGTTCTGGATGGAATTCTCCCTATAGTTTCACTTGCAATACAAACCATTCAATCACATGATCAACATCGTGGACATACTTCTTAAACAATGAAACATAGAAAACATCATGGAATTTCACTGTTTGAGGAAGTGGAAGTCTTTCAGCCACTAATTAAGTCCTCTCAAGAATATCAAAAGGCTCGTAATATCGAGGTGCTAGCTTGGCACAAGTCCTAATCCTCAAGAATATATCTCGGGCTTGATACACAAGTACACATGCTCCTCAACCTGAAACTCCCTGAACGCTCTATGATGATCTGTATAATTCGTCTACTTGTCCTATGCTACCTTTAAATTTCTCTTAATAACTTGCATTTCCCGTTCCATCTCAGCCAACATGTATAGTCCAATAAAAAACTTGCTCACTGGATCACTCCAACTGATAGGAGTATTACAACTCCACCTATAAAGAGCCTAAAATAGAGTCATCTTCAAGGATTCCTGATACCCATTATTATATGCAAAATCTACTAGTGGAATATACTATTCCCACTTCCTCTGCTGATGCATAACACACATCCTCAACATATCCTCAAGAATCTTATTAAACCTTCATGTTTGTCCATCTGTCTGTAGATGACAAGCTGTATTGAAAGCTAACTCTATCCCCAAACCTACAAATAATTCCTTCCAAAACTTAGAAGTGAACTTGGCATTTCTGTCTGATATGATACTCTTGGGAACACCATGCAATCTCACCATCTCCCTGATAAATATATGAGCTACCTCACTAGCTAAACTTGTAGATTTAACTGCAATGGAGTGGGCTACCTTACTTAGCCTATCAACCATAACCATGATGCAATCATGCTGTCTCGATGTACTAAAAAAACCTATAATGAATTACATGGAAATGACATCCCATTTCCATTTTGGAATCATAATTCATTGTAACAAATCAACTGGGTGTTGGAAATAATACTGAGAGGGGGGGTGAATCAATATTATCAAATCAATATAACTTTTCCATTTCCATATTAAGATTCATATATGCTACTTCAGGTAAGGAAAACCACATGTATACGCAACTGTGTGTAATGCAACAAGCGTATATCCAATAAACTTATGATTAAGTTAGTTGATCCTTAATGAGTGCATCAGAACATTATTAACCATATAAATAGTAATCAGGAGCAGTAAAACAGAACATATCATCACACAAAATCAACACACATGAACACCGATATGTAAGGTGGAAACCGAATGTGGGTGAAAACCACCTGCTGCAATTTGTCTCTATCTTCTTTTAATAAGAAACTTCTTTTTGCAATATTTCTGTACCGATGCAGTCTTATACTAGTACGCAGGCTACTACCTGCAAAAGGCTACAACTTTCTCTCATTCTCCAGCTTCTCTTGGAAGGGAGCTGCAACCCCCTTAGCTCTTGTACTAGCCAATCCTTTTACTAGTATGCAGGTGCCGACCTACTGAATGCTCTAACCTTCACTCGTTTTCCAGTTGCAACTGGAAGGGAGCCACCACCCCCTTAGCTCTTGTACTAGCTGATGTACTAGTACATAGGTGCCGACCTACAGAAGGCTACAACCTTCTCTTTCTTCCTCCAGGTACCACGTTTCATAAATTTTCAGACTGGATACTCCTGAAGCACAACACCATAATATGAAGGCCACGTTTCATCCAATTTTAATACTGGACCCATCAATATCATTGAGGCACACAATCAATCAACCCTAGCATCATCAATCTCTGAATCACCCAATACTGAATCACTGAACCCCTGTCAACACCTGCAGTCACAAGAACACAGAGCAAAACACAGAACTTTGCAAAAACGTTCAGATCTAACTGTATCATCAAAAATCATGCATCAGAGTGCATACACTACTTGGAAGAGCCGAACCAGCGTGTATACGCAACTTCACCAAAACGAACCAACGTACATGCCATTAATTACTTACTTATAACTTGCTGCACTTCCTGACTTCAGACATACCCAAATTATTACATATAGAAGGATAATATGTGTGTTAGCAATAAGATCTAGTCCATCAGATCACATAAATATAAGTCATTATGATCCTGATCCATTATTAGATCTCATCCATCAACACTGAAGCTAAACACAATCAACCAAATTGAATATGCAGAATACTAACACCAGTAAACAGTCATCAGAACTCATCAACAACTAGAACCACCTGTAACTTCAAACATCATAGCTCATATGGTATACGCTACTTAGATGTATCTAACCTGCGTATGTACGCGCTTTTATCATAGTCAACTAGCGTATACATCTGTAAATATTCATTCATGATTTGTAGCTATTCCAAACTTGAGTTATACCCAGATCATAATATTTACAGAACATTACATGCATCAGTATACAGATCTAGACTTAACAAGATCAAACAGTATAGAGATGATTCATTCCAAGCCATTAGATCCCAATCTATCCTTAGATCTTGTTCTCCATCAACCGCTGAAATTCCTCCTTAGCTCAGATCAAGCAAGGTATCATGAACCCATAACCTGCATACTAGATCTCATACTTCATCAGATATTCAAGATTTTCTGAATGCCTTTGCCTAATGATCTTCTTCTCCTTTATAGTCTTAGGCCTTACTCAATACTATGGTCCAAAACCATTTAGAACTAATACTAGGGACCCAATACCTGGGTTCAACACTTCAGACGCAATACCAAGGTCCAAAACCATAGGTCTAAATACCACGGACCCAAAAATAAGCTTTCCCACATGTACGTGCTTTTCTGTGCATGAATGTGCGTGCATACGCATACGCGACTTTTGATCAGCAATCCCGCGTGTATACACGCCTTTGTATAGAGTGAACCTGCATGTATACCCTACTTGGTATATAGCGAACCTGTGTATATACTTTTCTTTCTTCATTCTTTGTAGTCTAATCATCAATTCTTTGCTACTGACCTGCTGCACTATGATCTTTCATCTGTGTGATTTGCCATCGAGGACAACACTTGTATCATAATGCCAACAATCTCTCCCTTTGAACTTGATGGCAAAGCTAACTTGTCATACTGAGAACTGTCATCTTAATGAGTTGTCATTGTTCATTACATCTTAACTGATTCCTTTGAGCTGTTCTGCATCCCATGTATTTTGTTACATCTGATATCTCTTCTGTAGATTCCGATACCAGATTAATCTAATTATATATAAGTGAGTTGTTCTTCTACGAGTGGGTTTCCATCAAGTACAACACATGCATCATAATGCCAACACTGGGTGCTTACACTCAAATTTCACCTACTGAAAGTCCAAATATCTTGCAACAAACTAAAACACCTATTTATTCAAGTTTGGCCAATGATATAACTTCTTAACAGCTGTCAATGTCTTCTGATATCTTGAGTGACCTATATATGACTTGACATGAAACTCCCTCAAGATAAGCTTCTTGAGATCACTGTTGTCCGATACATAAATCTTGTTCCTTAATCTCACCAAGCCATTTTATGTGAGATGATACTCTTCGTCGCTATCACCTTCACCCTGCTGCTATAATATTTTCTTCATCTACTGGTACCTGTCATCATGTTGTCTTGCATCCAAGATATTTTCTTGCAAGTATGTCCCATAAGAACTCACCACTGAAATGTGATTCACCTGCACTCTCCTACTAAGAACATCCACAACCGTGTTCTCCTTAACCTTGATGTACCTGATATCGAAGTCAAACTCACTAAGAGTTGTTGAAGAAACTAGGTCATCTTGGTTATTGTGAGATTCTTCTGATGATGATAACAATTTGTGAAATACTTTTACTTTTTTTTTGTTTGTTATTTGAACAATCTTCTTGTATTATTATTAGAGTGTGTTCTCTTACTTCATTAAACAATTACAAAAACAAAAGAGATAAGAACACAAGATGTTGGCTCTCTGCCACGACAAAACTTCTTTCTCCTAGAGAGGAAAACCCTTCTGTACATTTCTCTAATTGAAGCTTTAATTTAAAAATGCCAAACTATAGACCCTTGATTAGTAGATCCTCCAAGCACAAGACAGTCTCTATTTTGTTCCTTCCCTTATGTTCTTCAATCAAATATTTCTTTTGTACTACATTTTGATCTTCTCCCTTGGCACTTCTTCCGATAACTGCAGAAACCCTAGATCTCCTTAGAGACCTCTTATTTAGTGTCCTCCTTTCCTTTTCTACCTCGCTTGGTAATATTCATTCTCCTTGATGCTTAGGCTAGAGAATGAGGCCTTTCTTGAGGTATGTACTTGAGGTTAGAGGTTGATCCTCTTAACCCTTAATGGTACTCTAATTTCTTTGCATGTGTGGCTGATCTAGGGCTTGGAATAGGCCCTTTTTCTTGATCCTTTTCTTCGCTCTAGGTGGGACTTCCTTCGCTTGAGATGGAGGCTTACTATTAGCCTTTTCTTAGCCCAATTAAAATCTATTATGTTGCTGCAATTATTGATCTGATGTGACTGTAGAAATTCCCTCCTTTCTTCACATGTGTGATATAATTAACCCCTAAAAAAACCCCAAAACTTTGGATTTCTTTCTTCTCTTCTTTGCTGCCGTAGAAGCACCTTTCTTGCTCATTTTCACACCTCTTTCTTGCCTCTTCTCTTAACTGATTTCAGAGATCACTTCATTGTATAATGGTGAGGTCATACTACCCTATATATAGGAGTATGTCCCTCCTTTTAGGCTGATTTCATCAACTGGTGAGGCCGACTTGACATTTGTGCATAAAAATCCATTTCTTGAGCTGACTTGAAGAGGAGAGTTGTATTTGCTGTGGAGGATCAATTTTGACATATTTCTTTGACTCTAGTACATAGATTTACATAGTGTAACATGCCCACCTGGGTCTTCAACATTTACATTGACTCTTTGACTTTCCTATAACACTTCAACATGTGCTAGACCTATGCAACGAGAAAGAAAATCATTGTTACAATTTACAAAAATAATATTTATTTTTATTTTACACGTACAAAATGAAAATTACATTTATGAAGACCGAACCTAGTTACACTTTCTTCAACACTCCCTCTTAACTAGGGAGGTATTCATAAATCATGACAAGGTGTTTGGACATTTTCAATTTGAAGAATTCACATAAGAGAAATTAAATTGGAAATCCATCTGTTATAGCATCATAGTAACCAACATTGTTTCCACAACAAGGCCTTGACTGACATCTCTATCTATCAATAGATCGAACACAATGTTGGTGAGACCAATGACTATAAACACCTTCATCATTTTCTCTTAAGGTACATACCCACCTGGGTGTTCACTGAGTATGAATTTCTAGGACTATTCTTGTCTTGGGTTCCCAACCCTCAATGAATATCAATCCTCTTGCCTACTCTTATCTTGGATGCCCTACACATCCTCAAATAGCATCTGATGCCAGATGATTACCCAATCCTCCATTATTTCTTCCTAGGTGAAGACAATAATGTTGTGTCTATCTCTCCCTTTCAGCTAAGGAAGACATTCCCATTCGTTTAAAGGAATGTACCCAAGCTCCTTCTGGCTAGGAACTTACCCAAGATCCCTGTTAATTAGGGACTTGTCAGAGCTCCCTCTTAACTAGGGACTCTCCTTATCCATCAACAACTTATTCTTGTGGGTCCTTTAGTTGCTTGAACACTTTCTTTCCATGATGTCATGAACTCCAGTCGAGCTTCTTCCTTGTAAGGCATCAACCATTGATCAATTTCCTTCTTAGTTTTCCATGTCATTTCTTTCTTCATTGAAAGTGGCCTTCTTGATACATATATGGAACCTTCATCATATGGCTACTTCTTCTTCATCATGTTTCTTTTAGGACTTTCCATTCACAACATGAATTCTAGTTGTAGTTCCACTTACAACCATTGTTCCAGTAGCCCTGCATGAACCTATCTAGATATTATTCAAGAAATCAAAGCATAACATTAAATCAAATAGTACCTTACGAGGTTGCTTTCCATCATGACATCTTGTTGGCTTGAATCATCAACATCCTGCATTTTCACATCTCCAAGGCCTTTCTAGGTGTTAAGGGTTATTTGATATTCTTCTTCCTTTGTTAGAATTCTCGTGCCTTCTTCCAAGAGATGCCTTCAACAAATTTGTTAGTGTTGATTCCTAGTGTCCATGGTGTCCTTTTATCCCTAATATTTTTTATCTCATATGCTTCTTTATACACTAGTAGAAAATGGTGAAATTAGTGAATAGGTGACTAAAAAAGTTAGTCAACACAACTTTTCCAAGTGAAATACTACCAAAAATTAGCCATATTAAGATACCCAACTAAAAACGACTAACATAAATGACTATTTTAGTCACTAGTTAAAATATACGACTAGCTAATAAGTAATACTACTAAAAATGATTAACATAAATGACTAATTTACTCTAGGAAAAAAAATATGACTACCTAACAAAAGCTACAATAATATGAATTAGTCATTTATGTTAGTAATTTTAATTGCGTCACTTCAACAATCTAAACTTACAAGTCATAGGGGATTCAAAGGTTGTTTTAGAATGGGTGAAATGTTATACTTCCGTGTACACTTATTTATTGGATCAAAGGATGATTAAAATTATGGAGCTTATTAGAATATTTAGGGTCATATCACTTGATCACATTCATAGGGAATCAAATTCAAAGGTTGACAAATTCTCGAAAAGGGTAGTGGGCCAAAACCTCCTTTTACAACACAACATGACCACCTATATATGTTGCAACAACCTTTCCAACTTATTTAGTTGGTTGCACATATATTTCACATTTATTCTTTGTCTTGCAAAGTGGTAGTGCTAAGGAGGGGGTTATGAACTTTGATCAAAGAATGTTCACTTAGTACCTAATGCACCTGCGACTGAGATCAATCTATTAGACTTCAAATATCAGACTTCAGTAACAAATAAAACGATCTTCTTTAACTTTAAAACGCCGGACTACCACAGTGGAACCTCTGTTTTTCTTTCCAAAACAAACTGGATTCTTCTTGGTATCATATAGGCGCGGCCATCACACCCTTTTCCCAACGCATAAAAAAAATGACACCCGTTGGTTTCAAACAAAAACATAAAACATTGTATTTCCACCTACGCTAGTGTTATTACAATTACCAAATGAACACATACTCATTCGTCCATCGTATCCACCGATACAATACGTTCCATCACGCAACACATCACAGGCTTTAACCCATGCATAAAAGATCACAACCAAAAACAAAAGAAAAAAAAACAACACATCTGTTCATATATTATTTGACAACGCAGGTCCTTAATTTACATGGCTATCGGAATAAACGAACAACAAAACAAAAACGCCAGTCCAACACCGCCTTCGGCATCCCCAGACTTTGGTATGTAATCATAACAAAAAATATCACACTATTGACCCCATATTCGGAGCCAATTCCACCTATCACACATAGTTACGTAATGCCCTCCATCTGTAGAATTCTCCTCTGTTTCATCACCGAATCCGATTATGGATTACTGGTCCCTCTTTTCGTTTCCCTTTGACCGCAAATTTCTTTCCATGAATCCGCTCTCCGCCATATCTCAGTTAGATTTTTAATGCAGGTTCGATGATTGACCGATATTCTGGTCCAACGCAGCTGTATTAGCCACAATTGGCGGTTAGAACAGGTATATAACACATGTTTATAACAATTTGCCAGATTTCAGGCGCTCTTGAATCAAGATTGCCCACGAGAAATCAGCGTTGATCCGATCCAAGAGATCTTCAGTTTGACATTTATTTCCACCAGAATCGCCCTTCTTTAGCTTCTGTTATACCACTAATTACTCTAACAATAGATAAGGTGATCTTCATAAATTTATTCCAACAGACATATCAAGATGCACCTAACAAATCAAATACTAAATGGAGAGATTTAATCTATTACAACAACAAACTAACTGTGAACTCGACTCTCATAGTAATACTACCATCAACAGCAAATGAAATATGATTGTTCAAGCCACAACATGTGGGCAATTTCCCACATTGCTGGCCCGTCCCGATGCTTCTGCATCAGACTCCCGTAGAAGAAAAGATTGGTTCTTTAAACTTTCAAGAGTTATGCCATATTTCTGCAATTCAGTTGCTGTCAACCAACTGGAATCTTCCACTGGCTGCTCCTTCCACTTGACAAGATACTGAAAATATGTCTGCCCTCGAGTTTTCTTGGATATCCTCTGATCTAAAATAGCTTCAACTTCTTTCTTGAATTTTTTTGGTACCTGTTCTTCCCAATCCACAGTTTGAACTTCATCACCTGTAGCTTCAGTCTGTAATTCTGTTTCTGCCTCTCTGAATGGATACAAGTCTGCAATATTAAAAATGGGAGATATTCCGATCCATTCTGGTAACTCAATCTCATATGCATTGGCTGAAAATTTCCTTTTGATTTTACATGGCCCTATCTTCTTCAGTTTCAGCTTGTTGTAAGTTTTTGTAGGAAATCTCTCTTTTCTCAAATATGCCATGACTAAATCTCCCACTTGAAATTCTTTTTCTCTTCTTTTCAGATCTGCCTTTTGCTTGTATTTCTTGCTGCTTTCCTGTAGTTTACCTTTAACTTCTTCCTGTAGCTTCTGCATTTGTTCAACAAAATCTTCAGCACTTGCACTTCTGGTTTCTTGTTTCCCCAAGTCCCTTAGCTCATATACTCCTCTCGGATGCATTCCAAACACAATATGAAATGGACTCATTCTAGTGCTTCGATTTGGTGTGTCATTGTAAGCAAATTCAGCTTGAGCTAATGCCAAATCCCACTGTTTGGGATTTTGATGTACCAAACTTCTTAATATATTCCCCAAGCTTTTGTTTACAACTTCAGTTTGTCCATCTGTCTGAGGATGGTAAGCTGAACTAAAACTGAGCTTAGTTCCCAGTTTCTTCCAAAGTGTCCTCCAGAAATGCCCTACAAATTTAGTGTCTCGATCTTATACAGTACTTACAGGAAAACCATGCAATCATACAATCTCTGAAAAGAACAAATTTGCTATGTGTGTGGCATCATTAGTCTTCTTACAAGCAATAAAATGAGCCATTTTAGAAAATCTGTCTACAACAACATAAATAGAATCATTTCCTCTCTGAGTTTTTGATAAACCCAAAACGAAGTCCATACTCACTGCATCCCATGGTCGATTTGGTATGGGCAATGGCTGATATAGTCCGGTATTTTGACTCCTTCCTTTGGCATACTGGCATACCCTGCATTTCTCAACAAACTTTTTGACATCAGTTTGCATTTTAGGCCAATAATAAAAAGCATTCACCTGAGCAAAAGTTTTGTCTTATCCAAAATGACCAGACAATCCTCCACTGTGCTTCTCTTTAATGATGTTCTCTCTCATGGAACATTTTGGGATGCACAATTTGTTGCTTTTAAATAATAGGCCTCCTTGACAAGGTAATCCATCCATTGACTTCTGTTATTGCTCACCGGGTTCTGCACTATTGTGTAGGTGTCTTTAAAATCCTCATCATCCTTGTACATTTCTATCATTTCGTCAAAACCTACAACACCCACTTTAAATTCTTGCAACAGAAAACTTACTCTGCTCAATGCATCCGCCACTTTGTTAGACTTACCACTTTTATGCTTTATTACAAAAGTGAAACTTTGCAGAAATTCCACCCACTTAGCGTGCTTCTGATTTAGCTTTGGCTGATTATTAATAAACTGCAAAGCATGGTTGTCTGAATATAAGATAAACTCCTTCGATAGCAAGTAATGCCTCCACTTTTTCAATGCCTGCACAATAACGTAAAATTCTTTATCATAAGAAGAATATTTTTTCTTTGCATCATTTAACTTCTCGCTGAAATATACTATCGGCCTTTGCTCTTGGCTTAGCACCGCACCAACTGCTTCTCCACTTGTATCGGTTTCCACTTGAAAAACTTTCTCGAAATTTGGTAAGGCTAGAATAGGCTTTTATGTTATCTTTCTTTTCAAGAGATTGAAACTCCTATCAGCTGCTTCTGTCCATCGAAATGGCTGATTGACCTCCTTGATTGTCTCAAGGATTGGTGCACAAACTTGACTAAATCCCTTTATAAATTTTCGGTAGAAACTAGCAAGTCCATGGAAACTTCTTACCTCAAAGACACTCCTGGGAGTAGGCCAGTTTTTGATTGCTTTTACCTTTTCCGGATCCATTTTCAAACCGTCTCTGGAAATCACAAACCCCAAGTATACCAGCTCCTCTTTCATAAAACTACATTTCTTTAGATTGATTAGTAGTTTCTCTTTCTGCAGAGTTTTCAAAACTAACTTCAAGTGTTCCAAATGTTCCTCTTTACTTTCGCTGAAAACTAGAATATCATCAAGGTAAACAACAATAAATTTACCTGTATATTCTTTCAGAACCTCATTCATTAGTCTCATGAATGTGCTGGGCGCATTAGTGAGCCCAAAAGGCATCACTAACCACTCATACAATCCACTGTTGGTTTTGAAAGCGGTTTTCCACTCATCGCCTTCCCGAATTCTGATCTGATGATACCCGCTTTTCAGATCTATCTTAGTGAAGTACCTGGATCCACTTAAACAATCCATTAAATCATCCATCCTGGGCAAAGGAAATCTATACCTGACTGTTATCTTGTTGATAGCTCTGGAATCGGTGCACATGCGCCATTCTCCTCCCTTTTTCGGACTAAGCACCATTGGCACAACACAGGGACTCAGACTCTCTCGAATCAGCCCCTTGTCCATCAGCTCTTGAACCTGTCTTGCAACTTCTGCATTTTCCTGAGGGGTTAATCTATATGCAGCTTTATTAGGTAGACTTGCTCCTGGGATTAAGTCGATATGGTGACTTATACTTCTAACCGGTGGTAATTCATTTGGTAATTCATCCACAATGATATCCATGTAACCATTTAACACAGATTGAATTTCTTCAGGCAAATCATTTAAATTTGTGGAGGTTAAAATTACCTTTGGCCTTCCCACAATAGCGAAATGCATCTCTGCGCTTTTATCCACCTCTTGTAGAAATTCTTTGCCACTGATCAACATAATATTATTTTCAGGCAGCTCTTTATCATCATCATTCTTCACTGGCAGTAACGCATGTTTAACTCCATCCTTTTCTATGGTGTAGGTATTTCTTCTTCCATCATGAATCGCCTTTCGGTCAAATTGCCATGGTCTCCCCAATAACAGGTGACATACGTCCATGGGCATTATGTCACATAAAATCACATCTCTGTATGTGCCAATCTGCATTTCCACATTACATTGTTCTGTCACGGTGACTTGATGACCCTTCTGAAGCCAATATACTTTGTAAGGTGCAGGATGCGCTTTCTTTGTTAACCCAAGATTTTCCACCATCTCTGTAGACACAAGATTGTCAGTACTCCCACTATCAATTATAACCTTACGACACTTACCCTTTGATTTGCATGTAGTCCTGAACAAGTTCTTCCTTTGCGCAGGTTCTCCAATCTCTTTTTCTAATCTCAGCAAAGTTCTTCTGAGTAGCAATGATTCACCTTCCTCCGGTGGTTCCTGCTTCTCTACAAGTTGAGGTGGTTCCGGCTCCGCCTCAGCCACATTTTCACCTCTCTGGCTTGCTGATTTGTTATGAGGACAGTCCCGCGACATATGTCCCCATTCTCCACAGGTATAACACCTAACATCTCTTCCTCGCCCTCTTCCTCTGGGCGCGAATCTTCCTCTACTAGAGTCACCCATCTGTGGTGATCTGCTGCTTGAACTTCCTGCTTCAAACTGATGCTGTTTTCCTCTGGATCTGACTGATCCTCTACCTCTTGCTGAGCTCTTTCCTCTGTTTCTTTGACTCTGTTTCTGCAATATTTTCTCCTCTGCTTTCAAACTTGCTTGATAGGCATCTTCAACAGTTTTCAAACTTAACAGGCTAATCTCGTCTTGGATCTCATACCTTAGCCCGTTAACATATCTGGCCACTTTCTCCAGATCATCTTCTACATGCCCTGTTCTGATGCTTAACCTGTAAAATTCTTCAGTATATTCTTTAACAGACATTCCCTTCTGCTTCAAATTTTGCATCTGCTTAAAAAGATTCAAATGATAGTCTTTAGGCAAAAACTTGGCTTTGAGTTTTCTTAACATTTTATCCCACTGCTTGATCTTAGATTTCCCCTTTCGCGTTCTTGATGTCTGTAACTCGTCCCACCAGATGGCTGCATGGCCCTTCAATCTAGTGACTGCAAACTTCACCCTCTTATTCTCCTCAACCTCTTCATAATCGAAATACTGATCTATGGATCTGATCCAATCCATGAGCTCCTCGACATTTAAACTCCCATCATACATAGGAATTTCTATCTTGGGTTTGCTTCCAACTTTTTCCAGCATCTTGAGGACTTTGGTAGTTTCATTTTCTTCTCCTGCTTTGTCCTCTTCATCAGATTCTTCTGAAGAACTCTCAGTTCTCTCCTCAGGTGCTCTTCTCTGAGCTGTTTCCATTGTCTCCATTCGTTCATGCAGTCTCCGCACTTCTTCTATTAGGACTACATTAGGTTCTGGTCTTCCTCGACCAATTCCTCGCCTTGGCGGCATCTTAGCTGCAACCACCTGTATCTTTTGGCTCTGATACCAAAATAATGCACCTGCGACTGAGATCAATCTATTAGACTTTAAATATCAGACTTCAGTAACAAATAAAACGATCTTCTTTAACTTTAAAATGCCGGACTACCACAGTAGAACCTCTGTTTTTCTTTCCAAAACAAACTGGATTCTTCTTGGTATCATACAGGCGCGGCCATCACACCCTTTTCCCAACGCATAAAAAAAAAGACACCCGTTGGTTTCAAACAAAAACAGAAAACATTGTATTTCCACCTGCGCTAGTGTTATTACAATTACCAAATGAACACATACTCATTCGTCCATCATATCCACCGATACAATATGTTCCATCACGCAGCACATCATAGGCTTTAACCCACGCATAAAAGATCACAACCAAAAACAAAAGAAAAAAAAACAACACATCTGTTCATATATTATTTGACAACGCAGGTCCTTAATTTACATGGCTATCTGAATAAACGAACAACAAAACAAAAACGCCGGTCCAACACCGCCTCCGGCATCCCCAGACTTTGGTATGTAATCATAACAAAAAATATCACACTATCGACCCCGGATTCGGAGCCAATTCCACCTATCACACACAGTTACGTAATGCCCTCCATCTGTAGAATCCTCCTCTGTTTCATCACCGAATCCGATTATGGATTACTGGTCCCTCTTTTCGTTTCCCTTTGACCGCAAATTTCTTTCCATGAATCCGCTCTCCGCCATATCTCAGTTAGATTTTTAATGCAGGTTCGATGATTGATCGATATTCTGGTCCAACGCAGCTGTATTTGCCACAATCGGCGGTCAGAATAGGTATATAACACATGTTTATAAAAATTTGCCAGATTTCAGGCGCTCTTGAATCAAGATTGCCCACGAGAAATCGGCGTTGATCTGCTCCAAGAGATCTTCAGTTTGACATTTATTTCCACCAGAATCGCCCTTCTTTAGCTTCTGTTATACCACTAATTACTCTAACAATAGATAAGGTGATCTTCATAAATTTATTCCAACAGACATATCAAGATGCGCCTAACAAATCAAATACTAAATGGAGAGATTTAATCTATTACAACAACAAACTAACTGTGAACTCGACTCTCATAGTAATACTACCATCAACAACAAATGAAATACGATTGTTCAAGCCACAACATGTGGGCAATTTCCCACATTGCTGGCCCGTCCCGATGCTCCTGCATCAGTACCACTACCAAATTTCCTTCATGCAACTTGCATGATGATAAATGGATGAAATTTGAATGTTACAAACATGTAAATGGTCTACATTCAACTTTGTTGTCTTCATGGTCCTTAGTAACAATGACAAGTTTGAATATTTCCTTTATTTATCATCGCAAACACATAACTCTTTGTTGTCTTAAACATAGTTAATATTGTTGGTGTATGATCTCTTAATTGTTGAATGGTATCTTGATGATGATAATAAAATCTCAATCTCCAATGCTCATGAATATGATGAATGAATGATCTAATGCCTTACTTGTATAGACAATTTATGATTCATTTTCTATTTTTATTGTGCCATTGTATATATGCTTCACTATCATCTCATGCTATATGGTTAATTGAGCAAGCTTTATCTTTCATTTTTCAAGTATAATTTGGTTGCATGAATAAGCATAGTTGTGTAATTAAAATCATTTAAAAATTTGTTAATAATTCATGGTTTGTTTGACTATTCGCACACTTATCCCTGACCTTGTACTTTGAGAGTGAGTAGTGTCAAATCACTAGTCTTCGTTAAGGAACTTCCTTTCATTACTCAATCACCTATCTTAGCTCGATATTTAAAGATTCCCCCCCTAGATAAGGATATCCTTCTTGTTGAAAAGTGTGCAACAAGAAATGCTTTTTGAGAATGCAACAAGATGATGGAGCTTAGTGGAAAGGAGTCGCCTTCACTAAGTGGGCCCGCAGGCTATTTTTGGCGCAAGTCTATTTTTAGACATATGACTATGTCTAGGAGAGCAGTTTGCTTTATGATGATTGATCATGTTGGTAAAAATAGATGACTTCTATTTTAGACATATGGGCGGAGTCTATTTGAGACTGCCAGCTAAAAATAGAAAAGTCAAATATTATTATCTCACAATAATATTTGGACTATAAACTTTGTCTTATTCTCTTGGAGCACTTCAGTTCGAGCTACGGATGTGGCACATGCAATTGCATGAAGGAAATACGTGTTCTTATGGGTTAGTTGAATATTTGCATGCATGACTTCAGTTAGAACTCAAGTGAGTTGAGTTTAGTGGACTGGAGGTGCAGTTGATGGAGTTGTGTTCAGTTTAGCTTTGTTAAACTGGTTGTATTTAGTCTAACTGGCGAATAGACTAGAGATGAGTTGGGTGAATTAGTTATTAATTAATTCACAAGTTATTAACTCATAATACAACTAATGAATACATCAGTTAACTCAGTTGCATGTCAGTGCATGTTCAGTTCAGCAGGGACAGGTGTTAGAGAATCAGATTGCTATCAGTTGTGACTATAGTTGTGCACCAGATCTTGCACAATCAGGGGATTGAGTATGCCAATGAGTTTTCACGTATTGTAGCTTGGAAATACGTGATTTAGCCAAGGAAAGACGTGGCTACCTTGGTATTATCATCAGTTCTTCTTGCAGGATTGAGCAGAGGAGGCAGGCAAGCAGCGGAAGACATTTGAGCCAGTGATTGATTCAGATATGAGCTGTATTGTGTGTAACAGGTGGAGCTAGTATTGGATTGCTTGTGATAAGCATTGTACTTTGTAATGTTACATGACTCAATCATTAATATACAGATAGTTGGGGTTTTTAGCGAGATGCTTTCCCCGGGATACATACTGTGTTAATGTGTGAATGCTCTTGATGTTTTATTGTTATTGATGCTGCTATATTGATGATAACGTAGAGGAGCTTATGCATTGTGTATGTTTTCCACAATAGTACATGATCAGGATAATCTCCATTGAATATGTGTTAAATTATTCAAAATTTCTACACTTCTTGTAGTCTAAAGAGTGACAGAAAGCCACCAAGGTGACATTGGGTGGCTTGCTTGATGGGTGGGGTCAAGACTTTTTATTTATTTATTTATTTTTTAATTTTTTATATATTGAGAGTGTTTGATAGGAGATACATTTTAGAAAATGCTTACAAGAAAATTAGTTTCCTTTATTTCCATCACCTAAACTACTTCCAATAAAATCAAGTGATTTTAATAAAATCTAATTTTGATAAATAATTAATTCAATAAAATTAAAAAAATAAGATTATTATTATTATTTTTATTTTTTTCGTATATGAGAGAATAGACAACTATAGCATGTTTGTACTTAAGGATCAATTCTATCCACTACCACAATCACCTCCAAGTGTACCCACATTTCCTCACACATGGCACACT
>APFE031508112.1:256677-291322 GCA_000404065.3 Pinus taeda
GTTTAATAAATTAATTTTTATTTAATTCTATTCATTCTCTATTTACCATATTTTCCTTTATTTACCATTTTATAAGCGCTAATTCTAATTCTAATTAATCATCATTATATTATTTAATTAATTAAATTTTATAATTTTATTTATTTATATCTTGGTTATTTAATTATTTAGTTACTAATTATATTTAATTTATTTAGATTAATTAAATGATGTAATTAAATAATTAATTAATTCTATTGCTTAATTGTTTTTATTTATTATTAATTAATTTAAATCTAATTATAATTCTTTCTATTGTTTATTTATTTATTGTTTATTATTAATTATATTATGTTTTATATTGTTTTTTTTTTATTTATTGTTATAATCATTTTAGGCCATTTTCCCTTTTTCTGAATATACCTATTAAGCCCTAATGTCTAACCAATTAATTACTTAATTTATTTGAAATTATTTTATTAATTATTTTAAATATTAAACATTAAAACTAAATTTTCATTAATTAATTAAATTAATTTTTTTTAGTTAATTTTGATAAATTAAAATAAATAAGGTGTCGGCTTCTTTATAAAAATTAGGGTTCTAAGTTTATTTATACCCAAGTCCTTGGACTCTTCTCTCAATAATGCTTTCATTCTTCTATCTGATTTAGTCCTCATGATGGACCCCCTTTGGGGTTTGAAACGTCGACAGAATGAACACGAAACTGTGGATAATCTGGATCATGCCACTGCAAAGAACCACCACAGAAGCCTAAAATCTAACATAAAAAAGTCTTATTTATTTACCATACTTCTGGTTTATTTATATTTTTATTTATTTACCATAGCTCTTTTTTTTTACTATTCATAAACCTCTTTATATTTTAAATTTATGTTGTGTCTATACATAATAATAATTAGATTGATTTTTAAATAGGGTCGACATTAAATTAACAATGTTAAATGTTAAATATTAACGTTTCCGTTGAGGTTTGTGTTTACACTTACATTTAAGTTTACATGTTTATATTTTTAAGCGAGATCTACCTCATGGGAGCAATAATTATTTTATTTTTAATCTGAAATTACAAATAACTTTGAAAATTACATATAAATAACCAAAAACAATTTTATATTAATAAAAATGAAATAAATTTCAACTAATTGAAAGTTTTATATAGTATTATTTGAATGAAAAGTTGCTTTCTATTTTCAAATAGACTAAAGAGATTTGTAATTATTTTATTTAAACTTTGAATTGCAAAAAACTTAAGGGTAACACCTATCCAAATCTCTGAGAGGATAAAACTGATCCAGATCGTGTGGCTAGATTTTCAGTGGATCCATATGTTTGGTGTCCTTGAAAAGCGACATCTCAACCATCAGAGTGATTTCAGATTCTATCGGCATTGAACTAGCGAAAACTAGTTGGGAACTAGAGAAAGCGAGATGCGTAACCTGTTGAAACCTGGAAAAAAAAAACTAGTAGGTTTTTAAATTCGAAGTTCCTTGTAATGGAGACATAGTGTGTGCTTCAGATGTTGGTTACATGTCTAGCAGTTCGAACCGTTGATGACGGATCAATGGATGCCGAGGTTTCATCAAAAGTCGGTCTTGGACAAAGTTGAGGAAACCTTTGGACCTGATGCTAGATTTCTCTCACATTGTTGTTGAGCTAAATCAAATACTTAGCTTGTAGAATGATTGATCCAATCATTACGCACTATGGCAAAGGTCAACTATCTTACTTCTTGGCCAATCCAGATACTATGCTAGATCTGGTGAGTAACTCTTAACAAAGTGTGAAAAATCATTTCGTAATTAATTTTAGATTTTTCTGGAGTTTTTCCATATTAATTTTTTTTTATTAGATTACATTTTTCATCTCATCTTCCAAACTCAGATTTGACATTTTTTAATTATTTAAATCATATTTATTTGATTTTTTTGGAGCTTCTCTACATTATTTATTTCTCCTGGGAGATCAGATCTTCCATATATGTCTTCAAAATTTCGACCAAGAAAACCATTATCCTTTTTCTCTTAAATGTGTTATTTTTTTTGGTTGAATTCAAATTGCATATTGATAGACATGGTTACGAATGCAATTGTAGTAGCTTGGCCAAACACATAGGGAAGCATGGCGTAAAGGTTTATCAGGTTGCTTTTTCAATGGTAAATCCCATAACAATTCAAGAATTTTTAAAAATAATATTTGAACATTTTAAATGTAATCCCTACATTGATCACAGAGGAAACCCAATAAAATTGTTGAAGTAGTTGACCTGGGTTAACTATACTATGTGTTTCTTACTCGAAATTTTGATGACTATAAGTGGAATTTGAAAAGTAAAAAGTTTACTCATGTAAAATTTACTTTTCATATAATTTCTGCATATAATCTTTATTTAAGGGGTAGATTCGTTATTTAATCTAAAGAATTATTGATTCACCATAATTATAAAAAATATATATAAAATGAATCATTGTAATCTGATAGTCATATTGCAGATAACAGGGTTATCAAGATCATCTACAAAATATATGTTACAGCAATTGAAGCACCTGGAAAATATCAACGAGCCATATGCATTCTATGAAGGAAGGTGAATTATGTGCAATGGAGATGAAATACAAATTTATTGGTGCTGTATTGTTTTAAACATTTTGATTGGTAATCAAGCAACACACATTATAATTTTTTTAATATATTTGTTCAGATTCGATACAAAAAATTGTTTTAAGAGCTCTCTGAAGATGAACGAGACAATTTCAGATTTGATGTGAAGATGAACTAGACAATTTCAGATTTGATGTTAAGATTATCGAGTGGAAAAATTACATCAGAAATATTCATATTCTTTGACTTAGTGAATATATCTTAAATGAGTGAATATGTATCAGTGGATTACAATGGTTGTAATGGCCATGAAGACATCAATTTTCACTTAATTGGGTTCACTATTTCTGGGAGAGTGATGGGGGTTGTTGGTGGAGAAAATTGTCCAGATATAGATGGAAGTCATGCTAATGTGAACATTGAACTCATTTCCACTAGAAATGATCTCATTAATGATGTGTTTACGTCACATTACTCCAAGGAAATATACGCTGGTTTCTTCCCATCATGAATACATAAACTTCATCAATCCTCGAGTAGTATACAAATATCAGGTCATATCAAATCCCACTACATTTAAAAAAAAAAAGGAAAGACCATGATATGTTTCTCTCTTTGCCTTTGTTTGATATGGAGAATAAGTTTGGATATTCCTTGAGGATGAGTGTCCAGAGGACACAGTAGCTCTCCATGAAATCAAACGTGAATAAGTGGAAAGAGCGAGCTGTGTGAGCCAATTGTTAAATAGAGGAAGAAGATACAAGGTCATACCTAATGTCTATCCTAGCTAGGATGGCGCTATGCATGAGGCACAATGGTTGAGGTTTATAGAGTGTATTTTCTATAATATTCTCTTTCAAATACGTGATTCTCATGTTCTCTTAACAATTGTCCAAAGACGCTCTCCAGAGATGGAGTTGGGCTTTGGAAATCTGGTAGTAGATGACATATTTTATGTCCCAAGTTATGATATGTATGGATTAGTTGTTTCTCAGCGTAACCCTATTTTAGGTGTTCATGTATACCTTTATTCAGATGATGTCCATGAGGTGAATTGCCCTCAAAGAAGCTCCTTGGCCAAATCAAGCGCTTTGTCATATGGGAATTTTCTTTTAATTTTATTCCATGTGGAAAATAAAGGTTGTTGCCATTCTACAAGGGTGAGAATACAATATTTGATGTTTCAATTCCATCTATAGAGGTTCTTGTTGACCACAATCATGTTAATATATCTCAGCCATTTCAAGTCACAGGTTTCTCAGTTGGAGGACTTATAATGAATTATGAAGGATTCTGTTTTAAAGGTGTTAAGATATTAGTTGATGGACGAGAAAGAGCTACAACAGATATCCAGGGATATTATAAAATTGATCATGCAACATCAACACACTAAAAAATCAAGGCTGAGAAGGATCACTTCGAGTTTAGCAGTTTAGAGAATTTCATGGTTGTGCCAAACATGGCTTCAATCCCAAAGGTAGAAGCAACACATTATAATATTTGTGGTTCCCTAAAATTACTGACAAATGGCTATTATGGAAAGCGTCAAGTTGGCTTGATAGATGGGCCAAACAATGTTAAACCTCAACTAAAGAGGATTGATGATATGGGAAACTTCTGCTTCGAGGTTCAATCATGTTAATATCGAATATCCCCACTGACCGCAACAACAGAGCATGATTCTGGTCTTCAATTTTCACCATCACATATTGATGTGATAGTAACTAGACCAATGTTTGGCACTGAATTTATAAAGGTCCTTGTTGATATCCGTGGATCGGTAATATGTAAGGAAGAATGTGACTCCTCAGTTTGTATATCACTTACTTCTCTGGTTGTTGAACTCTAGGTTCCGAGAAGCTTAACTCTTTAAGTTTAAAAAATGAGAGCAATGACTTCATATTTGAGAAAGTACTACTTGGTGCATTGTGTCTTGAGGCAAAACATGGAACTTCATCTGATTTGTTAGATTGGGATGATGAGTGGTGTTGGGAGAGAAAGGTTATTTATGTCAATGTTGGCGTTTATGATCATTCAAAGAGAATGTTTATCCAAAACGACTATTGGTTGCGTATTATGTCTACTCATTATGTGGCTTCTTACATTGTACAATCTAACAGAGAACCAATGAATTTGTTGATTGAGAAAGGATGGTAGCAAATCTGCTTAGAAGCTTCTCATGTGCACATGCTTCATTTCTTGAACTCATGCATTTTCTTTGGAATGTCTTCATTAGAATTCAATGCATTGAACCATAAGCCTATATATTTGACTGGTGAAAAACATCTACTGAGTGGTGAAATACATGTTGATTCAAGTTCTCATCCCAAAGAAAATGAGTTATCTCGAAGCATTATTGTAGACATATGGAAAAAGGAGGGTGCATTTATAGATATGATCAATAATGTCAAACTTGTTTCAAGTGCTAATGCAACAAGCAACATTGTTGTATGTCGGTACACTCACTGGGCTAATATTGAAGATGAAATGGTCTTTGTTCTGAGAGATAAAAGGAATGCCAATGAGAAATATAGTTTTGAAAAGGTCTTGTTTTATCCAAGAAGTCGGCACGTTGCTGTTAAAACTGATGGGTGCCAACCTGCTATTCCTTATTTTATGGGGTGCCTAGGAAAGTACATTCAGGGCCAGTGCTACCAACAATCCTAGTTGTTGACATTAAAATAATTGCACAAAATGACAATAGAAATGGTCTTATGAAAAAGGGTGACTTGGTTCTTCAAACTTCGACAGGATCAGATGGTCTATTTTTGAGTGGTCCTTTGTATGATGATATTGAGTACTATCTTGAAGCTTCCAAGCGATATCATTTAAAAGCACTTGCATAGGAACCCTTTTGAAGCTTAGCTGTATGCTCATCCAATTTGATTGGACACCCCATTTGACTAGCCAAACCATAAAGAATATTTGATCGTCAGTATTTGACCTTCTGTGCACTCCGTGCGTTTGTGATCCTCAGTATAGGAATCACGGAATTTGCATCAAACAACCGCTAGATATGGACAAAACCTCTTCAATTGCATTGCTTCAAAATACAACCATGTAAGTCTCGATTTTACTATTAAAATGTAGGTTGTATGTGGATAAAATATAAACCAATGTAAACATAGGTTTTCTTGTATGTGTATGTAAGAGCACTCATGATAAAATATTTGAGAGTGAATGGGATATTGTTTCAAGAGCTTTTATGCTCTATTTTGAGACTCAATATGCAACGTGAAAGTAATTTGACCATACTGGAAATGGACTCATATCCTAATAATGCATACAATTTCTTTGTGGACATATCAATTGAGATGATGGGGAGCTTTAAATCATTAAAGGAGCTGGTCATATGTGTTGTGCCTTTGCTTAAAGAAATATGTGTCTTCTCAATTTGTTGTTCGAGAGGCTTCCTAATCTCCGATGTTTGTTAACGGGTGATAACTTTATCTTGGTAAAAAAAAAATTTGCTTTTCTTTTACATATGCAACGAACAACATGTTTCAATGTTTAAGAATGTTTGCATTTGCTACTTAGTTTTTTTTTTGGTCAAATAAGAGTGGATCCTTCTATTAACCGCAAGGAAGATTACATATGTTACATGGCTTTGCAAATGTAAGGACCATCAAGGGCTAACCCTAAGAAGAGAAACCAACTACACAATCCGAAATAAACCCGAAACCCTCAACCTGAGGCTTACAATTTAAGTCACCATCCATGATCCAACCCGATGGCCATTTGATGAGACCCCTAGTGATTCGACGGTTATTACAGAATTCGCTGCAAAGGAGAGCTCAGTCTTTACTAGCTTTATGCATCTGACAGGATAAATAAACAGTCAAAGTGTAGAACTTCTGGTCCGTTTTTGGACCTAGCCTCCTCCTATGCCGAAACTTGATGTCCTTTCGATCAAAATCCTGTGAGATCTGACTATCAAGAACACTATCGTCTTGGAAACATGCGCCCGTTTTACTCGATTCACGGACCCGATAAGGATTGTGAGCCATTGGTTTATAAATGTTTGGGTCCGGTTTGAAACTTAAGCTCCGATCACTTTTAGAACCCGAAAACCACACGATTAAGCTCCTGTAGATCTAATGGTCCTCCGAGATATAAGAACGGAAACCTGCATAGTCTTTACCTTCTTTTCGGACCCGAAGAAGATTATAAATTGCTAATCTAAAAAACTTCGAGTCCACTTGAGTAGTTAACCTTCGATTACTTTTCCACCCGATGGCCATTTGATGATGAAGGCTGTCAAGATCTGTGGTCGACGACCTTCTAAGAGGCCTACTATTTACCAACTGCCTCTCCCCTGTAGAAAGCTCTGTTTTAAGCATTTTGCTTCTCCCTTTTTTTTTTTGGGAAAGACTTACGCTTCCGCTTTCTCCCGCTTCCACTAGTCTTCCTTCTTATTTAGTCCTAATAGTTTGGAAGTTTTCCATGTCTTTGGCCACCTGTCTTTCACAATCCTCACGCAATTTCCCCGAGGGTGTCGAATCCCAAGCATACCTGCTGTAACTTTCCTTACAAAACACTCCTTAATTCGCCAGATGATCAACTAACATATCAGATTTTCTTCGCACATGAACAAAGTTGGCCGTTCTCATGGTTTGTAGGTGGGAATCAATGCGTTGAAAGACCTGCAAAAGATGCTAATGTTTTGAGACTTTTCCAGGTGCTTTTCCATTGCAAATCTTCTTGGCCGCATTAATAACCAATTTTGAGTCTGCTTCAATGATGACATCATAAGAATTTTACTCGATTAGTATTTCCAGGCACTGCTCTAAGGCCATGAGCTCTGCCATGTTATTTGTGGTAGTCCCCAAATGACTATGAAAGATGTCCTTTATGCACCCCTACTCATCTCTAATGACCCCGCCAAAACCAACCATCCCTGGGTTACCTTTAGAGGCTCCACCTATGTTAATTTTCAAGAAATCATGAGGAGGAGGTTGCCAAAAGTCTTTACTAACATTTATCTGGCTCACATTCTTGTGTATGCTTTGGGGAACTAGCAAAAGGAGACCAACTACATCAATATACAAGCATCACGGGGCAGAGTTGGGTTCTCAGGAGGTCTCCCTAACATGGCACCAACAATATCTTTGAGCTGTCTTAATATCTGTGCAATAGTGTTATGGATTGAGCCAGTTTTTCTCTTGAAAATCCCGCCATTGCGTTCTTTCCAAACTTCCTAGATTAAGAAGCCTGGAAATAGAGTCCAAGCTTTGTTGGTGATCTCATTTCCTGAGAAGTCTTTTCTCCAATTCTTCAAAGTGTTGGTAATACTGAGGCCATCCCTGTCAGTTTCCCTGAAGAATGAGACCACCCAATCCCACAAGGTGGAGGTGAATGGGCAGAGGTTGAGTAAGTGTTCCATCATCTCCTCTTGTGTACCACACAGATAACATTTGGATGGGCCAACAAAACCTTTCTTCAGAATATTTTCCCAAGTTATAATTTTATTTTGTTGAACCAACCACATAAACAACTTTATTTTCATCCAATGCGGGTGCTTCCAAAGGTCCTTCCATGCCTTATAAGGGTTTTGATAATCAAACCCTAGGGCTATTTGTTTGGCTTCTTTGAGGTTATAGTTACCTTCTGCGTTTCTTCCCCATCTTAGTTGGTTAGACAAGGATGATACCAAATTCTTCCTCTATTCCAAGTCCATAGCAAGAGAGTTTGCTTGAGCTTTCAAAGGGCTCTCTTCCCTGTAGCCTAGATCCTTCCATATTCTCCATTTGACATTGTTCCTTACTTGATCCTAGAAGTAACTTACCATGCATAAACCCTTTTTGTTAGTTTCATTCTTGAGATTGGTTAGCTCTTCCCTAAACAGGTTTAGTTCTTGCTTCCAGTTGTCCTCCCAGAATCTTGCTAGGTTCCCAGCTCGGATCTCCTAGACACTGTGTTGTTGGACAATGCCTCTATTATCCCAAGCAAGATTCCAAATGTGGGATCCCTTGATAAGCCCAAACATTCAAATATGATCCTTCTCCTACCAATTATTTTCATATTTCTGTTTCCAAAGCTTGGCCCATGGGGTTGCCGATTCCTTAAGCCACCTCCACCAAAGCTTTGCACTCGAAACTCTACTGAGGGTTTCAGGGTCATGAAGCCCCAAACATCCATGGGCCTTAGGTTTGCAGAGCTTATCACAAACTACCAAAGCCCATTTCTTTTTCTCTTCCCCTTTTCCCCAAAGAAAATCTCTTTGAATGTTCTTGATCTGTTGCAAAACTCCTTTAGGAACATGAAGAGCTGACATCATGAAAATGGGTATGGCCTGCAGGACATATTTTGTGAGCACAAGGCGCACTGCTAAATTTAAAGATCTTCAAGTCCATTTCCTGACCTTATCCTAAAGTTTGTTAATGACTGGCTCCCACACTCCCCTGCTTAGAGGTTTGTTTGTAAGTGGCATCCCAAGGTACTTAGAGGGTAAATGATCCCTTTGGAACCCTATAATTCTTGTAAGGTTTCTCTAAATAGAAATGTCAGTGTTAAAAAATAAAACTTTTGATTTGTCAAGGCTTACCTCTGTACCAGCGGCCATAGCAAAGTCATTCAAGATTTGTTTAAAAGCTTTGGCCTCCTTGATCGTGGGAATGCCCTATAGCATAGTGTCATCCACAAATTGTTGGTGAGTTGAAGTAACTCCATCTATGGTGAATTTCAAACCCTGGATTCTTCCCTTAACACTTGCCATTTTTATCGCTCTGCCTAGCCCTTCCATCATGAGCACAAAGAGGAAGGGGGAGAGTGGATCTCCTTGTCTTAGACCCCTAGAAGGCTTGAAGGTTCTAGAGGGTGAGCCATTAAACAAGATTGAAAAAATGGCCATGGATGCAAGGTCCATAACCCATCTGATCCAATTGTAGTCAAAACCATAAGCTTTCAGCACTGCCCTGATATAAGACCAACTTAGCTTTTCATAAGCTTTCTCTAGGTCAAGCTGTATGATCATACCAGCTTTCTTGTTGCTCTTAAGAGAGTGTACCATCTCATGAGTTGTATAATGTTTTTGAGAATCTGTCTTCCTTCCACATAACCAATTTGCTCCTCTGAGATAAGATCTGGAAGAAGGGGCTTGAGTCTGTTAATGATCACTTTATAAATAATTTTGTACACCACATTACATAAAGCTATGGGTCTGAATCTATCTGGTGTCATAGATTTTTCCTACTTTGGAATCAAAGCTATGAAAGAGGCATTGAGCACCTTCAAGACCGATCTGGATCTTCTTGAGTCTTCCATTGCATCAAGGATGTCTTGTTTGACTATTTTCCAACATGCTTTGAAGAAATCCACATTGAAACTATCCGGGCTAGGAGCTTTCCCATTTTTCATCTCATTTATAACTTCACTGACCTCATCTTCAGACACTGGCCTATTGAGATTATGATTGTCTTCCCTTGTTACAAGCTTGGGATTGTACCTTGTGAATTTGTTAATGAACTGTGACCTATCTAAGAGAGGCTCCTTTGCAATACTAAGGAAGTGTTGTACTGGGACAGATTCCATTTCTTTGTGGGTGACAAGCCCTTTTCCTTGAGAATCTTTGAGTTTTAAAATTCTGTTATGTGACTTGTGACTCAAAGTTTATTTATGAAAAAACTTTGTGTTTCTTTCCCCTTCTCTAATCCACTGTGCTCTCGATTTCTGTCTCCATAAAATATCCTCTTGCCTGCACCTATCATCCCATTCCTTCTGAAGGGCATCATCTTGAGTTTTCATTTCCTCGGTAAAGCCATCTATGATCATGAGCTGATTAATCCCCTAAAGTATCTGTTCAACTTCTTTTTTGGCTTTGAAAATGTTACCAAACTATTTTTTGTTCCAGTCTTTCAGTTTGGCTTTGATGTGTTTAAGTCTTTGTTGTAGCATGAACATTTTAGTGCCTTGAAAGGTCAACTCTTCCATCCACCATTTATCAATATTGCTAGTGAAGTCAGGGTGAGAGAGCCAAACATTTTTAAACCTGAAAGGTCTATTCCTCGGTGTACCCATAAAAGTGGCTTCAAGCTGGACAGGCCAATGGTCTGAGCCTCCAAAGGAAGGATTAAAGCTGACATGTCAGGGCCTATGAGAAATAGGTCCTCTGATATCATGAATCTATCTAGTTTAGAGGCAAATTGAGAAGCCTCCCTCTATTGTTGTTCTAGGTGAAAATGCCATTTATCGTTTCAGGATCTAATAATTTCATGTTATTTATGAAGTTCTGGAAGGCAATGGAGTCTCTGCCTAGTGTTCTAGTGCCACCTTTTTTCTCTGTAAGAGATTTGATCATATTGAAATCCCCTGCCAGAATCCAGGGCATATCGGTATATCTCTCTCTTAGCTCCTCAAGGGAAGTGAGAATCTTGAGTTTGTCTTCTAGTTTTTGAGGACCATAGACATTTGTATTCATGTAAATCTCCTTATCACCCACAGGTTGTACTACCAGTGAAAGATAGTTCCTGGATGCTTCTGCTTCCAGGATTCCAAGTTTTTGGGGATCCTAAAGAGTAAGAATCCCTCCTGCCACATTGTCTACCTTAACCTCTAGATACTCATACTTGCTTAACCATTTGCTATGTATTTCTCTGATTTTATCCATCGAGAACTTTGTTTCTTGAATGAAAACCATATCTGGTTTTTCTTCTTTTATTCTACTGCTGAGATTTCTTTTTTTCCTTTTACTTCCTAGGCCCCTAATATTCCAGTTTGTAAGCTTCATTAAGAAAGGTTTGTAAAAGAGTAACTAGTGAGATCTTTCATCTTACCTGAGTTGATCATGAGTTTTCCACATTATGTCAGCAAATCCTTGGAAGAGTGCCCCGCTGTTTCCTCCATTGTCTTCATCCCTCTATTTTCCTGCCTGTCATGGTTTCTTTTGACTCCAGAGCCCTTCAATTGGGATCTCCATAGGAAGAGCTGTTGAACCTTGTCAAACTCCTTTTTTGGCATGGAGTCAACTCCTTTGGTAGTACCCTGCTCTAGAAACATTTCTAGATCCAAGTTATCCCTCTCAATAATCTCCTGTAGTTCATGATCCTCCGTTCCTACCTCACTTGGGGTCATATCATGGTCTCTACTAAGCTCCACACTACTCGGTAAATCATCATGTTGCTGGCTATTCTCTGTATGTCCTCCATGCTAGTATCCCTATCCTTCTCATTGGTCTTAGTCTTCGATCTTTGGTTTGCCCCGTTGTTTCCAACTTCTTCTTCTAAGATTTTGAAACTATTGTGGCTCAGTTGCTTGTCCTTGTTGATTTTATTTTTTTGGTGTTGCTTTCCTCCTTTCCCCTTACCCTCCACTTTAGTCGAACCCTCGGGATCTTTGCTTGTGGTGGGTTTTTTGTTGCTTTTGAGTTTGTTTAATGGGTAGTCTCTATATAGGTGCCCATGTTCATGGCACTTACGACACCTAAATGGGACATGCTCATAGTCCACCGTCTGCAACCATTCTTCATCATAAAATTCTAAAATGATCTCGTTCAGGGGTGCCCTAGATAGGTCCATTTCCACACAAATCCAGGCAAAGGAAGTATATTGGCCTCTTAATGTCTCATCTAATATCTTTATAAAATGGCCTAGTTTATTGCCGATAGCCTTTAGATATTCTGGCACCCAATAGTCTAAAGGAAGGGAGTATAGACTTATCCATACCGGTACTGAAGTGAACATTTCTCATTTTGGGACAAAATTCATCACCCACGGTCGCATGTAAAGGCCTGTAGTAGCGTAAAAAGATGGTCCTCCCTCGAACACTCTGTCTTTATCTTCTAAGCTCGTGAACACCACCGTAAAGAAGCCCTTGGATCCAAGGTGAAGGTTTATTCCCCCTTATGTTTCTAGTGGTTCCTCTTCCATGCATGTAAGGCCTTCTCTGTTGGCCAAATCCCCACAAATTTTCATATGATCACATGTTCCACTATGTGATCTCTGTGCACTTGTAGCGTTGGGTCACTTAAAACGACCTGAGGAGTAATGGTCGACGTGGGTTTGTAGAACCCTGTTTCCCTTAAAGGTGCAGCTTTGTGACTGCTGCCCTCTTTCCTCTTCTCCTTATTATCTTCCTCATGATTTACTCTCTATTCATGAGGTTTGATATTTCCTGTGTTAGTATCCTCAGTTATCACCTCCGTTGGTTTCTTGAAGTGATGAAAATTAGTTTCCTTGTTTCTGTTCACAACTATTTGACTGTAGGAGGGAGCAGAACTCCCTCCTCCATGATCCACCATGGTTACCAGCGCCAAAACCTGACTCAAACCCTAGTTCAGATTGCAAAGTTCAAGTCCCCGACCAAGATTCAACCTTAATCTACCATTTCTCAAATCAAAGTAAAAAGGTTAATTCAACATCTCATTTGCTACTTAGTTGTCAGGTATAGCATAAAAAAATAAATATACAAAGCATATATTGATGTAGCTTAGGTTGACTATTATGTTTTGGTTCATTATTATGTCCTGTTTGTAGATTCAATATATCTAATAGTTATGAAACAAAACCAAGTAACGAATTTGTTTCATATCTATTCCTTAATGAAAATCTACACTACCTAAATTAAAAAAGTTAACCTTCTATAAGATGTGAAAAGACCATAAAATTCTTCCATGGTTTTTTTCCATGATGTTCATAATGAATATTTATGTCTTCTACCTCGTAAATGAGTGTAGAGTTGGCTTATTCTGTTTTTGAAATGCAATGCAGTGACTTTCAAAATATCCCATACCTCGACGTCTCAGATCCCCACTCTCTCATCTCCATATATATAGTTTTATGTAGACATAACTGAATTTCATGATAGGGAAATCAATGTATTAGGTTGCTTTCTTTAGAACACCGCTGCTCTAGAGATGATAGAACTTCATTTAATTGATGACTTGAATTATGACGATCCATGATATGTAAAGTTTTTGGAGGAAGTGATGTATTTGAATAGAGTTTCAAAGCAAGAAAGGATATTGGTACGAGAATCTTCTTTTTAAATACAGACTTCAAAATATTTAAACCATTGACCAGTAAAAAGGATTTCAGGCTTCATTTTCTTTTATTTTTTTCTTTACGGAAGGGTATAACTAATCCAGGTTGTATGTGGATACGAGGATGAATTCTACTATGGATACGAGGATGTGGACACTAGTGGAATGACCTGCTTAGTATTGGGAAACATTGAGTATGGAAGCAGATGGAAGTCTCATGGAGTGGGTATGCAACATTTTACCCCATTTTCATTTTGTTTATCATTTGTTGTTTGTGCTGGTTCTAATAGTCAATTTTAATTATTTATCTTTTTGTCATTTATATCATTAACATTCCATGTTTCCCAGGCAAGGTAACATCTTCGTTTTCTTTAGATGAGCAGTCTGTAGGATTAGGATTTTCCCAATGAGTTTTGAACATTTTTCCAATATGCCTTGTCGATTTTGGATTGTCATTACAGGCCATCACTTTAATTATTATCCAGTTTGACATTTGATTGACAATGAAATTCCATGCTTTTATAAATTACTTGTATGCCAATTTTTAGAAGCATTTAAGAAATTTGTCTTCAGTAGCCACACGTCAAGCAATGAATTTCACACTAATAGGTTTAAGGTTTGCGTTATGTATTTGGTTAACATTTCCCAAGATTTATATCATATCTCAAGTGTCAGGTTTGGGTTATTTATTTGGTCAAAATTTCCCAAGAATTATATCATATCTCAGCCTTTTGAAATTCATGCATTCATGCCATTCGAATGTAAGACATCACGACAAGGATGAGCCCTATTAAGCTCACCAGCTCTGTTACTATGCTTCATGAATCATAACTCAAATGGACTTTGAATTTGGTTCTTTTCCTTGACTAAACAATATTAAGAAAAATCCTCTCATTCAAACTCAACCCCAAATCATACTCAAAATTTTGACATGTGAATAACATTGGACTCGACAACAAGTTTGACACCCAAGTCCTTGCAAGTCAGACAATACTGTCCAATTTTTTTAAAAAATTGATCATATCCTTAAATTGTTAGCCCTTGGACTCCTTCATTAAAGAAAATATCATTCCATGATCTTGATAATGGTCTATCAAAACATGGATGGGGCGAAATATGAGTTAAGGAGTAGAGAATTTTTTTTTCCTTGACATTGCCTAGAATATTTTGAACTTTTGAGGGCACATCATGTGGCACTACCATCACGACACCAACATTTTTTGGTAAAGTTCCACTGCAAGAGGCATCCACTTATTCACATTCCTCAACTCGTGACCGTAAAGATGATTCTTCCTGAACATTTTTCCTAGACGATGATAATGATATATAGTCCTTATCATCATAAAGTATGGATTTTCTTTCTTCACCCGTGCTCCACCTTCCCCCTCCCAATTGTATATAAGCATCAATTTCTGTTGCATGCTTCCCTCCAATTGCAAAGTTATACCCATACCTGAAATCCTCATCTTGATCTTGGTTCTTATGCTTCTCTTCTTATTCTAAGCTAAGCAATTGGAAAAACATTACCTCCCTACCACCACAAATAGATAAACCTTTTTTCCTACACTATCTTTCAAGCTCCAGAAGAGGAATACTAAACAGTTCTCGAGTTGTTGCTCCCTCTCCAATCACCATAGCAACATATTGATTTGGACCAGATCCATCGATTATGTCTGTAATATTGGATTTAGAACTATCAAGGTCCTTTAATGCTGGGGCATATCCACATATTGAATGAAAGGGAGGGACACCTGAATTTCCAAACTGAAGAAAGGTAGATCTCCATCCATTCACATAAGCATATGAAAGGAGAAACAAGTCTGACCAAACCTGGAGAACTTTCATCACTCTCTCCTGCAAGGACACCATAATATAAATGTAAAAAAATTCACAAAAATACCCACACAGTCATAACACTAATTGATATTTTTTTTATGAGTAAAAATTACTAGCCGCCTTGCTAATTGATGACCAATAAGGGGCTTGATATTAATACATGATCTATTTTCATCATTACTATCCTCAACATGTTCTATTATTTAGAGTGAGATTTTGTGAATTGGCGGGCGCGTTTTTCCACATTTCTGTTTTATATCCCACACAATTGGAATCCTGCTACATTTGGCCCCCTCTACTTCCCTAGGCTACATGTGTTAAAGAGGTTACAAAAAACTAATGATATGTTCTTTTTCCATAAGTTCTTCTCATTTTTTGGATGAATTTTGTGGAAATTTTATTCATGTGAATTATGTGGCAGGAAATAATGTTGCATTATTCTTTTTTATCATCTCTTGTTTATGAGTTAGCATGATTCTATTGTACTAGTTCATTAGGAATATGTCATGTAAAGATCAAGTTGAGTGGGTTTTACATTTGATTTCCACTGTAGTCAACAACTGAATATATAAGTTTTCTATTAGGTTGAATGATGGGCAACACATTTTGATTTCCACTAGTGCTCTCTTTTTCATATATTATCACAAGTGCACAAATACAAACTCACTTTTCTTTTTACCTAGATAAGCAAATGATGACAACTTTGTATTTTGTAGTGGCAAGGATAACTATGTATTGGAGCTAGACCTTGAGCCCTTCAATTCATCCTTTCCTTACCCAACATGACCATCTCCTATTGGAAACGGAGTTCAATTTCTGAACCAACATTTGTCTTTAATACTATTTCATGGTAAAGAAAGAACACAACCATTTTTGGATTTCCTCCGAGCACACAAATACCAAAGCCATGTCATTTTTCTTTCCTTGGTTAATATATTGCATCATTGTGTTTGATTTTTAATTCATTATTATTCTATGCCAATAAATCTCTATCAAATAGCAAAGAAGGATGACCTAGCTATTTTAGAGATATATAATATGAATTAATTAAAAATTCACAGGGTCATTTCGATTCTCATCTTTCTATTTCACTTCTTTAGAGAAAACTATATATTCAAATACCAAATCAACTCAAACCAAACTAAAATAGAGAATCCTAGTTATGAAGATGTTTCTCTCTCCATACCTTATAATGACATTATTTTTTTGAATTATACTTGAATTTCACTAATAATAACCTGTATTTATATATTTCTTTTAGCACCAAATTGAAATCATGGTAAAAATACGAATATCCCATTAAATATGACCTAAAGATGATTCAAAGAATATCTCCTTTAGTCTAAGCATGTGGCAGAGTAATTTCTGACGTGTGAAGTTTTATTAGAGGCATTGTTTGTTTATTTGTTCTGGTTAGAAAATGGTTTTTTATTTCTTTTATGTGACTTTCAATTTATCATATCTATCATGTTAAGAAATGGGAAAGAATAATATGTGACATTTATCTTGCAGAAATTGATGTTGAATGAAAGGATACAGAGTTTAACCAAGCTACAATATGCTTTGGTAAAGGTAGAGGGACATCTTAAAAAGTTACCTAAGAATACACCATATACAAGTTTGAACATAAGTAATATATGGCTTTTTTGTTTGTAGATATGTTATTTTTTCTATCCAATATATCACAACAAGACAAATATTGATATTGTAGAAATTCTTAGAGGACCTCATTGAGGTCAATTTTTTTGATGTTCTACTTGATTGATACATTCTCATGGTATGAAGGCTTTAAATATGAATTAATATGTTACTAAAACAAATTATATTCAAAGTTTATACATATAAAAGATAAAAACAAATGTCAATTCCTTCATTTGATTGTTACTTGACTCTGGTGTGGGCAGGTTACATGAAATGTGATTAGAAAAAGGATGGGGAGAAAATATAGAGATCATGTCTTGGATATGATTCATTTGTTGTTGGAGATCCTTCAGGCACTTCAGCCATCGACTTTGGAAATGTTTCTAGTAAGTATTCCTATGGTTTTTAACGTTGTGATTCTTTCACCTCATGGTTATTTTGGGAAAGAAAATGTTTTAGGAATGCGTGATAAGGTATCGATGGACAAGTAAACAATTTTTTTATAATTGCAATGTCCATTCCATGATATCCTCTCTTTATTGTTTGATTGTATTTTGAACGTTTATTTTGATTTTTCTTTGTATTTTAACTATGAAATTGAAAGTACTTGGTATTATGTTTGTTTAAAGAACAACCAAAGATTGAAGATGAAATTAAGATTACACGATATTGATTGAAATCCTTTTAACTATTTTGTATTGAAAGATTTTTATGATTATTAGAAAATTTTACTTTCATGTTGTCATTTGAGAACATGTTGTTTATATACTTGACCAAGTTCATGCATTAGACAACAAATTTTTGTTGCAAATAAAATGACAAGGATTAGACATAAAATCTCAGATTATTTGTTTTAACAAGTTATTTACAGCTTGAGCTTTTTAGCATGTAACTTAGTTGGCATGATTGTGTTGAAGATTTCCCTGAAGGTTGGATACTAAGTTACTAAGGTGTTATTTTCTATGGTGACTTTAATTTGTTTATACAGGTCATTTGGCCACATAGTGGCCACTATTGCTCAACTAAAGAAAACTTGTTCGAGTTTCTTACTCTTATGGGGAAGAATGGCTTTAACATTGTTGATGTTGAGGTATATGTAACATAAATCCTTTATAGTATACTTTAATTTATATGCTAGTGTTCATTGGCTTTCATGTCTTACACTCTCTGCATTCTAGGTTCTTTTGTTTTTAGAAAAGGAACTCAGTATTGATGGTAAGCAACATGATTTGAAGAAAGAGGAGAACACTAACACTGGAGCGAAAAATGAAGAAAGAGAGAAGAGAACCAATCTAGTGGTACCCTTAAAGTCAATATCCCGCATAAGACACACACACAAAGACTGATGTTCAAGTCTTCATAGTTGGTGAATTCACCTACAATGACTTGACAACACAATGATAATGTTTTATAGTGATGAAGCAACATTTCATGTGTAAATTGTAGTCCAGCCAATGTTAAGTTGGAAAATCATATTGTAATACTTGACATTTCATATAATATAATTTTTGTGGTTGAAATTATTTATAGTTGCACTGGATATCGTTTATTATTTTAACTAACATATGTAATTTTGAATTTTCATATTAGATGAACCAATTCACATTGTATGATGTTTTTTTAATTTAGTCACAAAATCATACTATTTAATCTATGTTGATTAATAATGAACACATAAAATCAATCTAAAACTACTAAATTAGTAGTTTATATTGATTAATGATGAACATAAATAAAATGAATATACGACTAAATTAGTCGTTTATAATGATTATTAATGAAAATAAATGAAATGAATATAAACTACTAAATTAGTTGTTTATATAATGAATATGAAACTACCAAAAAAATATAAATGACTACTGTAAATGATTAATTTTTCATTACAAATGACAACTAAAATTTGCATATATACGACTATTAGTAGCTAATATACAATATATCTTATAATACGACAAAAATTTAGTCATATTTCTTTGGTCATTAATTGGTTTTAAATGACAACTAAAATTTGCATATATATGACTATTAGTAGCTAATTTACAATATCTTATAATACGACCAACATTTTGGTCATTAATTGGTTTTCTCATATGATCATATAGTAATATATTTTGTTGTATATTTGGTCATGAATTGTGGCAATTAATGACTAAATCAATAACTAAATTAATGACCAAATTAATGACTAAATATACTATTATATGATAAAATTGAGACAATCAATTAATGACTAAGCTAAAAACGACTAAAAGTTGGTTGCGTTATAAGATACTGTAAATTGTCTACTACTGGTCACCGACTGAAAAATAGTTATTTATATCCAAATTTTAGTCGTTGTTTTAGTAACTAATTAACCATTTTGTCCTAGTGATAGATTCTATTTGTCAACCACCTCATCCTCCATGTGAGGAAATTTCTCATGTTGACCTTTATTAGTGAGTGAACCATGCTTTCATGCATATTCTCATTGAAAAGAGATATACCCTGTTCTTGACCATGCCACTAGATAAATTCTCCATGCTCATTGATACAAATGATGACATGACTTTAAATGAAAACATAGATGCACACATACCTCATATTAGTTCTTTCCTTGATCATCTCAGTGTCCTTTGACAACTTCCTATATTGAGATTACCTCAATATCCTTTGCTTTGCTACATATTTCCTTGCCTACATATCATCCTTTCTTGAATCCCCATAAGTTGAATTCTTATCGAGACATATGCTTTTCCTTAAAGTCATGAATCTTATATTGAATATTTCACCGGAGGATCCTTGTAGTTCTCATCCTGCAAATGCTCCTTTCTGTTGATGATAGTGGCCTTCTAAGATGATTCTTCTTGATCATGATCATTCCTTTATGCATTGATGCGGTGACTCAATGGCTACATCCTTCCTACATGGATACCTCTATTTGAGCTATCTCTGCATGATGCTCCTATATGCCATTCTCATAAATTATGCATTCTATCCTACTGCTGCATGTTTCTATGCTACCCAAAACTTTAAATAAGACTTATGTGAAGAAGTTGATCTCAATCATAGTAGAGATCTCGAGGGTTTTCCTTCTTTTGCTTCTTATATTATTCTTTCACTTATTGGGTAATGTGGAATTCTTCTCATTTCCTTTTATTGTTGTCCTTCTTAAACTTAGGATAATCCCCCTTATAGTGTCCATACTCTTGGCATCCAAAGCATTGGATTTTGTACATATCCCTTTTCCCCTTTCTCTATGGACCAAAGTTTCCAAATTTCTCTTTTCTCTTAGCCATAGTAGCAAATGCCTACTCCTTTGATCCCACATCATCTTTGGCTTTGAGTCTAGTCTCCTAAATTTTTCATAGAGACCAAAGTTCATTCAACAGGGTAGCTTCCTTCTTGGCATATATACTTGATGTGAAGTTGCCTCATTCCTCAGGTAATGCATTGAGGACCACAATTGTCATCTCTCTGTTTGACATAAATTCTCCCAGTTTTTGCAGTTGGTATCTCATCTCAGAGACCTTCATGAAGTAGGGAGCTATTCCTTATTCCTTGGATATCTTCGATTTATATAACTCATTACACAACGGTATCACTTCTCCAGCTGTGCTAACTAAGAATAGCTCCACCAATTTATCATATATTTATTTATATGTTTCAAGTTTGGAAACATAAGGGATGAGAGGGTCCTTGATGGATTGTATCCGAATCCTTTGAGCCCTTGTTTCATCATATTATACTTTTCTAGGTCTTGAGTTTGATCCTTTGTAGGAACAATGACATTCCCTTGATGTAGTCCAAAAGTTCATTTTCTTTGAGAAGTAGATCAATCCTCTTTTTCCATGCAAGGAAATTAATAGTCCTAATGGAAATTTGTTTCTTTCCTTGCAGAAAGACATTTTTTGAGAAGAGGACATAAAAATACTTACTTTAGAGTGTTAGTGATGAGGATATCTTGTTGGTTCCTTGATGAATGAATCTTCAGCTTCTTGGATCTTGGAGTTCTTCAAGATGCTTCCTTCAAGGTTCCTTATGAGAGATTTCTTTGTTGATGAAAACTTCTCAATGTGTATATGTGGAGATCTTCAATGATGGGCCTGGATTTGAGTACCTTTGTTTTAAGATGATGAGTCTTTGAGTATTTTTTGTAAACTCTTCTTATGTGAACCTTCTTGTAGATTCCTTTAGATGAAAGGGTTTATTCTTTATTTGTTCCCAGGGTGGTAGTCCTTCTTAATGGATCTTAGGAGAGGAGACGGTAATCCTCCTTGACTTTGATGGATCTGAAACCCTTGCTTTTAGATCTCAATGCTTAAATATTTTATGTTCTCTTGAGATTCCCTTCCTTGATGTGTCACCATAGCTCTGAAACCATGTTGAATAGTCTAGAGCATCTGGGTTATAGTGAGATTCTTTTGACGATGATAATAATTTGTGAAGTACTTTTACCTTTTTGTCTTATTGGCACAATATTCTTGTATTATTATTAGAGTGTGTTCTCTTACTTCATCAAACAGTTACCAAAACAAGAGACAAGAACATAAGGTTGGCTCTCATCTAGGAAAATCCTCTCTCTCCTAGAGAGGAAAACCCTTCTACAAATTTCTCGTATTGAAGCTTCAATTGACAAATGCCAAACCCTAGACCCTTGACTAGTAGATCCTCCAAGCACAAGACACAGTCTCTCTTTTCTACCTTCGCTTATGTTCTTCAATAAAATATTTCTTCTATACTTCACTTTGATCTTCTTCCTTCACACTTCTTCCGACAGCTGATGGCTCTTCTTTCGGCAACTAAAAACCCTAGATCTCCTTAGAGACCTCTTCTTTGGTGTCATCCTTTCCTTTTCTACCTCTCTTGGCAATCTTCCTTCTCCTTGATGCTTAGGCTAGAGAATGAGGCATTTCTTGAGGTATGTCCTTGAGGTTAGAGGTTGATCCTATTAACTCTCACTGCTGCTCTGATTTATTCACACGTGTCACTAATTTAGGGCTTGGAATAAACCCTTTTGCTTGATCCTTTTCTTTGTTCTAGGTGGTACCTCCTTCGCTTAAGATAGAGGCTTACTAGTATCCTTTTATTAACCCAATTGAACTCTATTATGTTGCTGTACTTATTGATATAACGTGACTATAGAACTACCCTCCTTTCTTCGCACATGTGATAGAATTAGGCCCTAAAACAACCCCAAAACTTCAGATTTCTTTCTTCTCTTCTTTGCTGCCCTAGAAGCACCTTTCTTGCTCCTTTTTACACCTCTTTCTTGCATCTTCTCTTCAATAATTTCAGAGATCACTTCATGGTCTAATGGTGAGGCCGTACTACCCTATATATAGGATTTTTTCCCTCCTTTTAGGTCGAATTGATCAACTAGTGAGGTTGACTTGACATTTGTGCATAAAAATTCATTTATTGAGTTGACTTGAAGAGAATACTTTTATTTCCCGTGGAGGATCACTTTGACATATTTCTTTGAATCTAGTACATGTGTATTCAACATTTGCATTGACTCTTTGACTTTCCTATAGCACTTCAACATGTGCTAGACCTATGCAATGAGAAAGAAACTCATTGTTACAATTTGCGAAATCAATATTTATTTTTCTTTTACAAGCACAAAGATCAAAATTACATATATGAAGACCGAACCTAGTTACACTTTCTTCAATAGGAGTAAACACCCATCTAACTTGCTTGACATTTATATTGGGTTGGTAAAAAAAGTAATTTAGCCCACTATGATCACTCATCAGGATGAACCTCCTTCCAAGAAGATAATTTCTCCACATCTTCAATGCTTGAATGATAATTGCCAACTCAAGAGCGTGAATCACATATTTTTGCTCATGCTCATTGAACTTCCTTGAATCATAGCATACCAAGTCCTTTCTTGCAAGCATATGCACATACCACAAACTCTTTTTCAGGATCTGCAATCCTCAAGACCAGAGCATTTGTAAGAAAATGCTTCAACTGCTAAAAAATAGATGCACACTCCTTAGTCCATTTAAACTTCTTCCTGTTTCAATGCAAAGATTTAATAGGATAGCCAATCTGTGAGAAGTTCCTAATGAACATCCTATAGTAACCTACTAGTCCTATAAATGATCTGACCTCATCCACATTCCTAAGAGCTGACCATTCCATGATAGCTTTAATATTTTCTGGGTCCACTCCTACACCTTCCTTAGAAGCAACATGCCCCAAGTAATGAACTTATGTATGAAAGAAACTACACTTGCTAAGTTTTTTATATGACTGATGCTCTATCAGTAATATTAACACTGCTACTAGGTGCTCTACATGCTCTCCCTCATTTTGAGAATATATCAATATGTCATCAATAAACACTATCACAAACTTGGTTAGATAAGGACACAACACACTATTCATAAAACACATGAAAGTAATTGGAGTGTTATTAAGACCAAATAGAACCACAAAAACTCATAATTCCGATACCTAGTACAAAATGTGGTCTTGTAGATGTCCTCTTATTTGATGCGTAACCAATGGCATCTTGATCTCAAGTCAATATTTGAGAACATTGCTTCTCCCTTCAATGCACAACCTAAGAGTACCATTCTTCTTCTTCACAAACAACACTAGTGCACCCCAATGTGATACACTTTGCCTAATGTATCCATTATCAGGTATTTCCTTAAGTTGCAACTTCAATTCCACCAACTCTAGAGTGCTCATCCTGTAAGGTTCCTTTGTTGTTGGTGCTACTCTTGGTACCAAATCGATAGAGAAATCCACTTCCCTATGAGGAAGAAACTCTGAATTCTTTGCTAGAAATACATCCTGAAATTGCAAAACTAGATAGCTCTTCAAGACTTCAACATCCTCAACATCCTTCCTTTTATCATTGGAAATATGCATTGCAACCAATACACATCCTTTCCTGCATCTTCACTTTTCCTGCATAACTTTAACCATTCTCACTGATGTAGGATTCTTCTTTCCCTGCAAGATCCTTCTTTCCCCTTCATCATGTAGGCACTCAATAGCCTTTTCATATAAATCTACCTTAGTCTTGTTAATGTAAAACCAATCCATGCTCAACAAAATACTATATGAACCAAAAGGAAGCACATTTAGATGCATGGATGTAAGGAATACCATTAAGCTCAAATGAAAATTCTCTTATCCAATGATGAACTCTTTTCTTGGTCCCTATAGCCAACTACACCAACAAGGATTCTGCATGAACTTCCTTATTTAAGAAACACTTATCCACCAGTTCGAGACTGATATAACTATAATTAGACCCAGGGTCAATCAAAATAGAAACAACTTGATCATAGAGCTTACCTTCCATCTCAATAATAGATGCCTAATGATCAACCTGCCTATTATCCAATGCTGCATAAATCCGAGTGTTATCACCCTATAATTGAACCTCTATGCTGAGAAAGGTTTATAGGGGTAACCAAAAAATTCTTTTGATTAGAAAATTGGCCATTTCTAACCAGAGGGGGCTTTGTCACTTGAAATAAAGTTCAAATTGTATAAAAAATAATGCTCAAGTACATTAGACAAATGTCGGATCTATAAAGGTAAATAGGATTTAACGTTGATGGCTAATAGACTTGAGAGGGAGGGCCACTAAGCATGGACTCATCATTCATATTTTTACATAAAATTATTAGAGTTTTATATGAGACACTTATGAACACAGAGGCAAGGTAGGTATTATTTCAAGTCACAACATTTTTCATAGCATCGGATGAGTTTTGAAAATAGCTTGAAGTTACAAAAATATATTCAACCACATGTAACAGAGCATGAATTGAATTATGGAACATATATTTCATGATAAAATATCTATAATAATACCATAAAGGAGCATGTAGCTAAAGGTGAATTCCATTATAGTTTAGAAAGGAGAGAAGTCATTCAAAGCATCAACATAGATGAATATTGAAAAAAAAAACTATTTTAGAGCCAATTTAAAAGAGAAAAATTGAACGAATACATAGTGAATGCCATACACATAAGAAAGGTCATAGAAAATTGAAATCCATACCGCAAGGATCTATGGCCAAGTGGCAAATTCCCTGCACTGATAATTTTATTTCAGCAAAATAAAATATATAATGTTGGTAGATTTAATGTGTGTATTAATTCTCCTGCATCTATATGTCAATCTGGGCTCGTAAACACGAGTTGTACTGCTCTTTCTAAATTTAGTTCTTGGTTAGAGTTCTAATGGTTTCCTTTATAACATGATTTAGCTAAATCTAGCACACAATTCATCAAATTCTAGCAAGCAAAATCAATAATCAAATTTTAACTTTGAAACCCTTAATGAATCTGTACTTTAAAACTATTATACTTAAATGAAATCCCAAGCTTATTTACGATTCACGAGATATATGCTTTGCAAGAACTTATGATTAAAACACTTTATCAAATAACTCAAAATCCCATAAAAACCTTAATAAACCCTAATTCTGTTACCTATGCTACATTTGAATGAAAGGTTCCAAATTCTTATTTACTTCAAGTATGTTCTAAAGGAAAGTAGACTTGAAAATAAACTTTTCAAAGATAATTTTAAATCTTTAGGACTCTATGATAAGCTTCACTCTTGGGTGCAACTCAAAAGAATTTCCAAAAAACCTATTTCAATCATCTTGCTTGGTTGACTAAGTACCATACAAATCTAAATCCTATGCCTGAAATTAAAAGGATACAATAAATTTCAATCTGCTATCAAACCATAGGTTAACAAAATAAAACCTATAAACTTGCATTCAACCATCGTGAAAGGAAAACCTAACTAAATGATATGCCAACTCTTCTTATCAAACCAATGAAAGCTTGTCTTCAAACTTGTGAAATCCTCCAATAATTAACTATTCTTCAATTCTGTTTTGGAAATCAATTTTTAATGCTTAACACATGCTTTGCTTTGTTTGCAAGTTATGAATGGAAAACAGAGAGTGGAATTAACTATCTCAGCAACTCAATTATCCCAAGTATTATTAGATTATCATTATAAAGCCAAGTTCAATTGATAGTTCTGGGATTTTTATGTTAAATTTCAATGATCTTATGAGATCGATTAGTCGATACTCCAGACTGTGAATTATAATTCTCTTGCTGCATAAACATTACACACAACATTCATTCAGTGTTATTTGAGCTCAAATAAGTATTTGTAATTGGCTTTTATGGAGGAATTTATATGATCGTTGTGTAATTCACTCAAAAAGGCATGCATACAAGCCTATGATTTGGGTTATACCCATGATTGGGCAACACTGCTATGTAACAGAACTTCCGTGGAGATGTAAACCACTCAAAGACTCGGTCCACTCACCACGGTGGATTATGCCAACAGAGTTGCGATAGGGTAATTGTTAAATTTTAGGTATGTTCTATGCTTAGAGCAATTTATTTAAATTTCATAGTTAGCTCAATATCTTTTCTAGATTAGCAATCACATCAGCATTAAAGTAAAATGCAGATAGAACATAAACATAGATCACAGAAGACAAGCCAAGACAAGAGGATACAAGATGTGGCACTAGCAAAGGACAAACCCCAATGTGGGGAAACCCTTGATCAATTCTTCTTATATGTTCTTTAATAGTTCAGTAGAGAGAGAGAGAGATAGTACATTTACAATAGAAGTCAACACTTTGACTTATCTAAATAAGAGCATAGATCATCTCTAAGAAGATGATACATGAGGTAGCGGAACTCAGTTGAAGACATGCTGCTTCAACTGATTATCCAAGGTAACTCCATTGCCTTGCTGCACCTATCATTGTGTTGCTCCTCATCATCATGCTACACCTCACTATGTTGCACCATGTTGCACCCATCATCATTATGCTTCATAATTCATGACTGTACCATGTACTTGCTGCACAAAGTATCATTTCTATCCCAAGTACTATTGATGCACCTTGCTACACCATGTACTTGCTTCCCCATGTGCCATTGTTGCACCGTGCTGTTACAATACTAGCATTGTTGTCCCACTGTTAGTGACATTGCCATTCCATGTTTGCCATACTATTGTCCCAATTGTAGTGTTGTTGTTCTAGTTGTATTGCTGTAGCATTCCATCATTGCTATCATGCTGCTCATGCATATTGTTGCACTATCATGCATTCAAACTTCATGGGTCACCTTGTTGTCACATTCCTAGCACAACTGTCCCACTGTCAGTAATTGTTGCTCCTATGAGTGTTGGCAACACCGTGCTTGTTGCTGACCCATTGTAACCTACAACAATTCAACATACTTACAACAACCCAACATTGCTTCAATCCCTACAACAACCTAACATACTTACCTTCCTCGACCCTCTAGCAAAGCTTCACAAGCCTCCTTCCAATAATTTAGCCACCTGAAATGACCTTAAGACAACCCTTCAAATGTTGCCTTAGCTGTAGCCTAGTCATGACAAGAGGGTCCCTTTATTCAGCTATCAACGTCCTTATTGGCAAGCTAATATAAGGCTGCAAATACACCTTACTGCTTCCCTCCAACAGACCTTCAAGAAGTCCTTCAAATCTGTCCTAAAACTAGGACTGTCTATCCACTAGCAAAAGCATCAAAACAATAGAACTTGCTTATCAACAATCTTCTGTCCTCCTTGTCCTTGAATTCTGTACCTTCCTCTGTAATCTTGGTCCTCTGGTTAGGGCTGACTGTAACCTCTGTTACAACCCTAAAACTTGGTCATCTAAGCTTCCAGGACTGCAGAGTTTCTTCCTAAACAAATCCTCCCTACTCGCTATCCATTACACCACTTACAACCCTCCTATTTAGGCTTTTGGTCCCTCAAACAATCAATGTTCTTGGGAATCATAGGCCTGCATCTAGGGCATCATAGCCCAACGTATAAGGCAACATATATCTTGTTGACGTTTCCTCCATAACTGCGTTAGAATGATTGTGTTAGAGGCAACGACTCCTCTAGGTTAGCGTATCTACCATAACTGTGATTTGACTTCCATGAGGGAAGCATAGAGGTCCCTTCATGGCTGTGATTTAATCTCCACTAGGGCAGTATAGAGCCGTTTCCTTTTGACTGCTACTAGGGCTTCATCCTCCTAGATTTCTCTTCCACTAAAACCCAAAACAAGTGGAGATAAATCAAGAGTGAAGTGTGTGTAAAATGACTCTCAAGTCATCTCCTTTTATACTAAAACGTTGAGCACATGTGGGTGTTATTTAGTTGCTGGCCGACCTGGATGAATTGTCTTATAACAAAAATAAATTCATAACTCCATGAATAATTATCAAAATCAAATGACCTTTAGATCAATCCTACACCTCTCGATGAGAGGGATCCAAGAAAAATTTCAGTTTCCATAAATAAGATGAGCCACATGGAGGTTGGCCCTAGTTGCCAATTTTAAGAGTAATAAAACAAGGGATGGAACAATCACGCAAAGGTTATGAAATTCATTTTAGATTAGAAGCAAAGAACCGAGGCTATTTATGAAAACTAGCTCATTCAAAGACCAAAGAAAGATATGCCAAAATGCTATAATATTGTTACTCTCTAAACAAAATGGATTCAGATGCTCTGGAAACAAATTAACAAAATCAATCAATATGTTGGAAACTAGATTTAAATTCTTTCAAAACAATTCAGAGAAATGAATTAAAACTTAAAGCAACAAATCAACTACTAGCTATAGGATTAAATTACCCAGTAGTGGTGGGCCCTTGCCACTACTAGCTATGAAACTTATAATAAGATGAAGAGGATCAGATAACTATATCAACCATTTACAATATCTTGCAATCACAACTTCTTCTTCAACGCATAACCAAGGCAAAGATCATTTCCATTGATAAAGCTTAGTAGAACAATAGTAAAACAAAAGAGTTTAAATTCTTGAGTATGTATGCTTGTATCTCCCTTTCCACATTGTTTTCTACAAGATTTATAATGCAGTTTACATATTACAATTAGTATAAAACAAATCATGGAGATGCCAATTCGATTTCCATTCTAATCAAGGCTTAGCAACCAACAATTTACTATACAAGATCTAAATGATAAGACAAAATTCTGTTTTGGAAGCTGAAAGCTGGCTATGCATAAGAAACATCGATCTTACTTGTTTAAATCGATGAGGTCATGTTCACCATCTTTCTCATCATTAAGTGCAAATCTTCAAGTGTAATTTCCTAGAGTGCAATTTTGGATTGCTGCCTTAAGTACAGTTCCTTCTTTGAGTGCAAAATTCTCTTTTGATGTAAAAGTCATGGGTCCTTGTGAGGGAAATCTTCACATCTATCACCCATAATGATTAGTAAACAAACAAGCACACATTCCACTACCTAATATCGATCATCAAAATAGCTAAAACAACACCATTTGTAGTTCTTTTACCTTGGATGGGAATTTGGTATAGTCCAGGCACAAAGAATTCAAAATGACATGAAAAGAGTTCAACTCTAGGTTAAAACATGGCAAAAGGTAGTATGAAAGGTGTGTGATCAGAGACAAAAACAGAGTCCAACATTTCCCCCACGCTTGAGGTGATGCATGTCCTCATGCATCTCAAACGAAAAAGAGATTGAATCACCTAAGTGTTTGGTCAAAGGCCAACTTCCATGACCAAGACTTAAAGTCCTCTTTTCATTGGCACTGAACATTTGGTGAACTTCCTGGCTAATTTTTGAGCATTGATCCTTTTTGCAGGATGAGTCTTGGCTACTTTCCATGTCAAAATCTATCTATTCTTTCTCTTCAAAGAATCATTTTGAGCGAAGAGTCTCAAGTTACTATCACGTAGTTGATTATTCACTCCTTTGACATAGTGAAACAATACATTAAATTTATAAGCCTGATCTTTGAGTTTACCAATCCTTTTTTGGAGTCTGATCAACTTAATTCTTAGCTTCTCTTCTTCTTCAAAAACAGGTGTCCTTGCTGGACTTGTGGATTGTTGGGAAAGACTTCCTCTAGGCATCTGACTTACACTATGTTTAGGTGAAGAGAATTTCTGTTTTTGATTGGCTGAAGGCTAAGTGGAAGTGTGTAAATTCTAGGCAATGTTATCAGGAATTTGGGACTATAATGGAGGTGAAGGAGATTGAGGGAGAGATAATGGAGATTGAGAAACGAACTCTAGAGATGAGATTACAAACACTTGTTTAGGACTGGAAACTTGAGATGTAGATGAGGTGTGAGGAGGTTTGTTCATGCTTCGAGTCCTTCTTCTACCTTGTGTTAGTTCCAGTCTTCGCAGCCTGTCACCAGGGATCAAAATGGGCTCTTACTATGTATGGTTTTAGAGATGTTTTTCACATGATCTTCAGTGCAAACCATATCATAAGTGTGTCCATTAGAAGAAACTCAGAAATAGCTTTCCAATGGTATATCACACTCCCAAAAACGACTCCTAGTTCAAAAGATATGACCAAATGAATGATTGACTCAAAGGTCTCCCCGTGCAGCAGTTCATGTGTTTAATGATCTTGAGGAAGCTAGGAGATGAAAGTGGCAAGATTGTGATAGAGAAGGAGATCACATAACATTTGAGGTCTATTGCTGTGTTTCTAATCCTCATCTCAACATATGGCGACCTTGTTTCTCTGCTTCGATTGAAAGAAATATCCATGAATCTGTGCAGAGGGCACTGTACATTCAAGACAGTGATATTGCTGGTGAAAGGTATACAATTTATGGTCTCATGGTTCTAGAGAAGAATTACTTGGAGATTTATAGGTATGAATCTTGGGGAGGTTCAATTATTCCAACATTTATGAATCGACAAGAGTTTGTTCCAACAAGATTATTGACGTAACTATGCATGATCATGTCAAAAAGCTATTAGATCAGCACTATGCTACCAAAGATGCAAAATACATTGTTTTGTCCAACAAACTTGTGTGAGGCAATTGTTAAGGACTATGATGCCATGGTGAGAAGCTAAGAAGAGGTTTTGGAGAATTGCTGAAACTCAACTGCATCTTTTGCAAAAGGACTTCGCTAAGTTAAGCGAACAACTGAAAAACACAGAAACAACAAAGGCTCAAGCTCAGGTTGAACTGAAAAAAGCTAAGAAAGTTGTTGATGATTTTGTCTTGGAAATTGGGAAAAGAAACAAAATTTAGAGAAAGGGCTTATAAGACTTCTGAAATTGCTAGGCTTTGTGCTGAAGAAGTATGTGCTACAAATACAGATAATGGTAAGGCTGATAATACAGGTTGGCACTTAGATCTTACTGCTACACGAAATGAGCTTATAACAGCTACAACTGAGTTGGAAGATGCTAAAAAAGAGCTTAGAAAGCTAAAAAAAGAGTTCCAAACTTTCATGGAAACCAAGGTATTTGCCATCAAGCAAGCAGAAGAGGAAATTACCAAAGTAGAAATAAATGCAATGAGGGCAAAGGAGCTTCAGAAGGAGATTGTTGCAGCGCATGAATCTCATGCCCTTATTAAACGAGCTTCTATGGAAGCAGAAAAGGAAATGATTTCAATTACAGCTAAGAGGGAGGCCATAGCATGAGAGGTTTCTGCAACAACAGAACAAATTAGAAAACAGAAATTGGCTTTTACGCAAGATCTTGGTGCTACAAAGGATCTAGAAAGAAAGAAAGCTGTCACAAAAGCAGCAGTGGAGAACTTGCAAAATGAAGTCAATTTAGTAAAGAGTTCAGAGTCTAAGGTTTGTAAGAGTGCTTCTCATCTTATTGAGAATCTTAAGAAGGTGAAGAAAGAGATTGAGAAGGCCCAGTTCAAGTCCAAATCCCATGCGCCCCTGCATCCACAACAAACACAAGTCAAAAATCAAATCCAAGTCAATCCAAGGTGGAGGCACTGCGCATTTCCTCTTGGCGCTACGCTCTCCCTTTAGGCGCTGCACTTCTGGACTGTATCACTGCGCATAGCCCTTTGGTGTGACATCCTACTCACCTCGCCATATTTTTACTATACTCTCACCTATGCTCCACCATTATCATTAGCCTTGCTTCATTTTCAGTGCTCTATCCATAATTTCATATATTCCTCCACATTGACTCCACTATCTCATTATTTTTAGTTCGCCATTCTTCCGTCATTCCATACCGTATTCTCATTGTTTTCTCTTCCTTCCCTATATCATTAAAATTCCATATACACCTGTTCTATGTCCTATTTTAGTGGTCTAGCCTACCTGATGCAGTGCCTTCATCAGTATTTAACAAGAGGAATGGAATTTTAGTGCAAAAAATGACACACTAGCTTGATGAATGCCTTGCTATGCAACCTCCAGGTTCAAAGTCTGCTCTTGGAGCTGCGGTGGATGGGACTAATTTAGAACAACATGAATGGTTAGTTAGGGAAGGGGAAAACCATTTTTCAAATTCCGCTAACTGGACTAGACTAGACAGAAAAATACATCCCCAATTTTCCGTTCATCACATCTACTCCCCTATCTGAAGCCACACGGGAGTCACATACTCAATTTCATTTTATGCCTTTAGCTTCGAAATTGTAAAGGGTGCCAAGAGTCAAGGTTTAGCAAGAATTTAAAAGAATCTACTATGAATTTGACATAGTTGGTGTAAATCCCCTGTGATAGAATTCACAATTTGATGAAGCAATGGTCAATTAGGGTTGTTTCTATCATATTCATTTCATGTTCTGGTTCAGCGAGCAGAGACAAAGTTGAGGAAGTTGGGAAAACTAGTCGACTTCTTAATGACTAAAGTTATTGTTGTAAAGAGTATACCTCAAGGATTTCGAGGTATCATGCAAGATAATGGGTCTTGCTAATCTGAAGCCAAACATATTTTTCATGAGATATCCTGAAATTTCGAGAGAGGAAATACCTAAAAATATTCCTTTCTCTTTTGTCAACATTATAAATGACTACACTATTGCAAACAAATTGGTAGTTATAGTCAAAGGGTTAGATGAATGGCCTAATGAATATCAGAAACAATATGGAACAATCGACCTTCAATGGATAGTTTGAGATGGAGGTTTAATGGATAGTAAAAATGAAGTCCTGGTAAGCTCATCGATAGGACAACGAGGCAGAAATGGTGACCAGGGAAGATGCCATGGATACATTTTCAAAATCTATAGTGTATAGTTAGGTTTCAGTCCCTTATTGGAATCAGGATGATGTGTATGGAGGTTTTGGAGGAGCTTATTTTATGATTAAAGAAGTGCCCGCTAGGAGTTGATTCCCAGTATCTCCAGCATTCGATGAGAATCATGTTCAAAATCCAACATTTCTAGATTTCCAAAGCATCTAGTGAAAAATTGGAAACAACTTGTCAAATGGCTACAAAATTAGTAGGAAGATCTTCATATCCATTTTCTAGGGGAACAAGATCAACAGGTTGATCAACCAACTCCAAAATTCGTGCAGGTAGGTGCAAGGTGGCAGTCAAAAGGAAGATTTTGTGGAATATGGTTCCACACTTAAAGGAGAAGATACAGTGATATTAATCCACTTGGAAAACCTTCACTTAATTTGGGTTTTCCAAAACTATTTCTCATGGTTCTCGAGATAGTGTGGAGTTTTAGTTGCAAATTAATTGGTCATATTGTTTAGTTTATAATATTGTTTTAATATAGGATTTCATTATTAAATTTTTGTTTTTTAATTTCCTATGTTGAGGAAATTAAAATGATTTTGTAAATATAAATAGGACTAGTTTAAAGGTGTAAGGATTCGATTTTTGCAACAGGAAGAGGCATTTGGAATGTGTAAAGTTTTTTTGAATATTATTTTAATAAAGTAATTTTTTCCCTTTAAATCTAGGATCCATCATGGTGTTTAAGTGTCCAGTATGTTTTTCTCATAATTTCACTTACATATTTTGTATTTTTTGCTATTTCTTGTCACAAAATTATCTAAGAGAAGTGTAAGGAATCCATCCACCTGTGATGCTTCTTTCGTAGTGATTTTGTTGTTAAATGTAGTGCTTGTCTTTGCAGAATCCATCCTCTGTTAGATGCTCTGTTGAGTAACCTTGTGTTTCTCTTTCATCTAACGCTGCTACTGTAGATCCATCCCCTGTTTGATGCTTGTAGGGCAACAGGCTTTCTCCCCTATTCTTCTCACATTTGCAATCTTTTATCTGGCTGAACATTGCACTTATTTTGCCCCAAGTTTGCTAGTAGAAACTAGCCTCGATTCCATATCCCAATGGTCCCTTCTCCTATTGTTTTTGACCCAAAAACTTTCAAACAAATTCCCGCACTTCACAGCTAGCCCAAGATTCACTCATTGCAGCCATGTTTTGTTGGCAAAGAGAGAGCCCTCTTTGGTCTGGTAGGGCCAGATGCCAGATCAAAAGCTTGGTCTGTGGTTACCTTGGAATTTCCTTTTCTCAGCCTTGAGGTTCATTCTGGGTGCTAACACCTTGTATAGAAGTTTCTGTAGTAGAAGATGAAGTTTTATAAGCAAGAAACAAGGTTCTCCTAACCTTGTTCTTGGGCTGGTGACTTTGTTGACCTGTTAGGGGAATTTCCGCTGGCTCATATGTGGAGGTTAAGGTCTCCCTATTGGGTTGTGTTATATTCTTTCCACATAGTTAACAGGGGGTTTGAGGGGTACCCGTAACCCCACTTTATGGGGTCTGGGGCAGCGCCCTGGAAAATTTTGGTTTTGGA
>APFE031508112.1:297065-334519 GCA_000404065.3 Pinus taeda
GGTTTTCGGTCCATGGTATTGGACGTGATGGTTTTCATTCCATGGTATTGGATGCTTCGACATGTATAAATATGTATTGTAACATTGAAAGGAATATAATGAAAAATCAAGCTGGTAGTCCCGGTTTTGGGATCGAGGGGAAAATCTCTATGCATATGTGTTTTTATGTGTTATGCTCTCGCATCGTTTATTTTTCTATGATTTAGAATTTGTATGCAGGTAATTTCTGTACGGGGTTAAAACCTACACTCCCTTCGCCTTTTCTCCTTTTTCTTCTTTCCTAACTGTATTTTTGAAGGCTCAACTGCCTGCCTAGAAGATGGATTAGGAATTTTAGAATTCTTGGGAGGAGGTGACATAGAATGGACAAGAGAAGTGGGGGAAGTAGGTCTAATTTGTGAGGTAGGTGCAGGGTTTTCCATCCTAGGCTTCAAGGTTCTACCAATATGCCTCTGTCTCCACTTGACCTGTGTCTCTTCTCCTGGAAAGTTCTCTATGAGAAATTCTTCCAAGACTTCTTTCTCTTACTCAGTTTAGTCACAATCAAAATTTTAATCAAGCTATGGTGGTAAAGGGAAGTCTCTGGTTTCTTACCCTCATATTGCACTCCCCTGGCCATCTTGTGGAGGCTTAATTTCAAGAAATGGGGAATATTTATGGAGAAGTCCTCCGTAAAATGCATTGAGAGAATAATATGATATAGAAAAACAATGTCGTACCTTCCTTCACAGGTTAAGAAACGCTGGATCATAGTTAATAAGGGATGCCATTGATCCTGACTGTAGGTACGAAAGACTCCTTTGGCCCAACTTAGTGACTGATAAGCCAATTTTAGAAACGCTACACAATTGGGAATGTGTAATTGGCCATCCTTGAAGAAATTCTCCCCACTTGAAGGTAGCCCTATTGCTTCAATGAGAGACTACTCTATGATATTGAGTTGTAGGTTTCCAAATTTGGCTCTCTTCTCGTCAAATGTTTGGGAAAAGGCCAAAGCAACTACATCGTTGTACCCCTGAAAATTTTGGATAAAAATTGTCCATCCTTTCTCTTCGATGACTGCCTTACAAGACTGATACTCAAGGGTCTGTGAAAACTGGCCAAATGTTGGCTCGTGCTTATCCACTCCCATGGTCAAATTCTGGGTGCACCTGTAGAATTCGCTGGCATAGACAAGTGATCAATTGAATCAATAAATCAACTCTCTTATAGCAAATGTCACTTGATAATTAGCACCCAATAGAAATTATGAGACACATCTACTATGAGAGCAATTCATATGCAGTGATTGTGAATAAATAGGAACGATGCAACAATTAAAAATTCGGGAATGGAATTTAAGGTAATGCACTTAGAAAGGAATGTGTATTTCATGCCGGAGTCATGGCCATCGAGAGAAATAATGCTCTGGTTGCCTTCTGGAGCGATAGGTGACAATTGTTCATCATTACCACATCATACCTATGAAAAAAGGCTGGCAAAGGACCGTTGATATGGAATAGACTCAACGTCGACATCAACCAAACACTGCTCGTCACATCATACTAACACCTGTGTGTACTCTAAGGAATAATACCATGCATCCAGCCCATAGATCGGTGTATGTCGTGCCCATCAAGGGAAATCATGCCAGAATTATGAACATATGTGAGGAAAGGATAGGGATCATAATCATGAGGAAGATGAAATAGGAAATGGTTCAGTAAAATCCAGGATATGTTAGGAAGTGGGGGTGGAAAAAGGAATAGAGCCTATATTTTTAGGAATTAGGTAAAATACAATTACGTTTGGTGAGCATTAGAACTATCTGAGACCAAATTAGGTAAGTTAAGTGTAATACTTGTGTCACTATAACGATATTGGGTATAGAAGATAATGTGAACGCCTTCCAAGTCCATCGGTTGAAACATGTTTCCTCATTGTGCAGAGAACAATGGTTTTTGCAGTGAATTGAGGGATCCAACATCTGAGAAGACTTCTTGGTGCTTTAGCAGCAGAGTTCACATATTTTTGAGAGACCGATATGATTTTAAGACATTGATGGTTCTACTGTTAGGATTAGCACTTGAACATTCATATCATTACAAATATTTTGGAATATTGAAACAAACTGATTCTCAGGAAAAATGTAGCCCATCATTAAGTACTTGAGAACAAAACTAGTTAAACATAGGAAATAGAACATCGATATGTAATTCTTTTGACAAATTGGCATCAAATTTGCTAAAGAAGTCTGAACTGGAGATAGTAAAGGAGGCTAAAAATGAAGGTCCCCTTCTCCCCCATGCCTGAGGAGTTGTATATCCCCAAACAAAGAGGGAAGATGACTGCTGAAAATGATGATCAAGCTGCTATATGGAAACCTTTCTTGAAACAAGATGACTTCTATAGGAAAAGGAAACGTTGCTACAAAAGTCCACACTACTACAAATCTGTATTGAGATCGCAAAACTATATAGTCTTCAACCGTGTCACACCGTGTGCAATCCTGCTTATGTGAATAATGGTGTTGATGTTGAACGTAAGAAAGAATCGTTGGATTATTGACCATTGAGGAAGTCATTAACCAATGCGAGATATCCCACCTTTGATGTCAATGGGCATCAAGGCACTAGGTACATTCTACTAGCCACGAATAGATTTTTCGAAGTCGAATGGACTAAAGAATTCATCCACCAAGAAACATTGATGTATTCCCTTGGTAGATGACAAGGATACCTACCATTAAGGCATGCATGCTACTAAGTACCTGATCTAACCCTAGCCTTGGTCCTAGATAATTTACTGATGTCGATGGGACAAATCTTGTTGGTATGTGGGCCTTAAGTGATCCCACATCAACCAACATGAGTACAAGACATAATTATTTGAAATATACATGATTTTAAGAACGCGTACAAATTTACAAACATTATTGGGAACTTTTCCCGCCAGTTACCTGGTTTTCAAGCAAGGTCCCTGCCCTGTTGCGCCAGACAAGATGGTTTTCACAAAAGGACTTATTTTCTCTTTACTATTTTCATTTATTTATTTACAATACAAACTTCCCTATTCTACTGAAGAAAGGGAGATGATGAAACCATGTGCGGAGCAGGTACAAATAGATATTCATGCTCAGATTTAACGTATAAACTTGGAAGTGTACATGAGCATGAAAAACCAACAAATGTACTTGGTATGCAACAAGAGTTTTAGAAGAGGAGAATACTGCCTCGCTTGAGTTTTTTAGAACCAATGTTCAATGTAATCATGGTATGCTTGGTCCATTTCTTGATTTGGCCCATGCTGCTCATCCTCTTCTTCCATGTCATGTTGATTACTCTTCATAGGGTGAGTAGTCCCTTGATTACATTCTGGATCTACTGATAGACATGTCAAGAACTCCTCGATCTCATGTTCCAGTGGATGTTCTCTATTGATTATAGTGCATGATTCATTTGTCTCCTTAGATGAATGGTAAGGGAAATCAAAAGAGACTTCCAAATCCTCTTGTGGTGGTGTAGAAATGGACAAGTTCTTGACTATTCTCAGGAAGTTCTCTTCTTGAGAGGTAGAGGTCAAGATCCCAGCAGCTGCTAGGGCTTGTGAGAGGTCCTTCATATTTATCATCTTCAAGTCCATCTAGTTGATTGATAGTTCCTGTCTCAACACAAAGATTAGTAACAAGGGTTCTTAAAGCACCCCAAAATGATATATCGTTAAAGATTGGAATTTGAAGATGAATTTAAAAGCTATATTCACTAAAGTAATGCTCACCATAGTTGAGAGAGAATCAGAACACTATTTAATTTATTAAAAGCAAAAAAAATCAGAAATTAAATATCTCACAGAGTGTTTCAGACTATTCTAAGGCTTATGCTGCTTGTGAGGCTTAGCTATGGTTCCTATAGATGTGTCTTACTAATTCTGCGAGATTTACAAACTTTGCAAATTACACGAAATACAGAAATGAAGTCAAATTGCTTCTACTTCTACGCATAAAGGAAATGAAATAGAAACTCAAGGACAAGAAGTAATCAGTTAGACTTTGGAGAAACCCCACCAAAGTGGATGCGTGGCTCTTCACTCATGTCTTACTGTACACTCTCTACCCTCTGACAGTCCTGCAAGATCCCGAAACTCTGATAATAATAGTTACTTGAATAAGAAATTACAACTTCTTTGGCAACGACGCGAAAATTGTTGGGAGATTTAATGGGTGTATTAATTCTCCTACAGCTATATGAAAATATGGGCTTAGAAACACGATTTGTACTACTCTTTCTAAATTCATTTCTTGGTAAAAGTTCTAATGGTTTCCTTTATAACATGATTTAGCTAAATCTAGCACACAATTCATCGAATTCTAGCAAGCAAAATCAATAATCAAATTTTAACTTTGAAACTCTTAATGAATTTGTACTTTAAAACTATTATACTTAAATAAACCCAGTATTATTTATGAATCACAATATATATGCTAAGCAATAACTTCTGATTAAAACACTTTATCAAATAACTAAAAATCCCATAAAAACCCTAAGAAACTCTAATTCTGTTACCTATGCTAATTTTGAATGAAAGGTTGCAAATTTTAATTTACTTCAAGTATGTTCTAAAGGAAAGTAGACTTGAAACTAAAATTTTCAAAGATAAATTTAAATCTTTAGTACTCTATGATAAACTTCACTCTTGGGCGCAACTTAGAAGAATTTCCGAAAAACCTATTTCAGTCATCTTGCTTCTTTGACTAAGTACCATACAAATCTAAATCCTATGCTTGAAATTAAAAGGATACAATAACTTTCAATCTGCTATCAAACCATAGGTTAACAAAATACAACCTATAAACTTGCATTCAACCATCATGAAAGGAAAACCTAACTAAATGAGATGCCAACTCTTCTTATCAAACCAATGAAAGCTTGTCTTCAAACTTGTGAACCTATGTTACTCCAAACCTATACTCTGTTTCAAAACAATAGAAATTTGAGCTAAAAGTAATCTTTGCCCGATATAATCAATCAAAGAGAGAAACAATCCTCCAGTCACTAACTATTCTTCAAATTTGTTTTGGAAATCAATTTTTAATGCTTAAGACATGGTCTGCTTTGTTTGCAAGTTATGAATGGAAAATAGAGAGTGGAATTAACTATCTTAGCAACTCAATTATCCCAAGGATTATTAGATTATCATTATAAAATCAAGTTCAATTGACAGTTCTAGGATTTTTATGTTAAATTTCAATGATCTTATGAGATCAATTAGTCAATACTCCACATTGTGAATTCTAATTCTCTTGCTGCATAAACCTTACACACAACATTCATTCAGTGTTCTTCGAGCTCAGATAAGTATTTGTAATTGGTGTTTTATGGAGGAATTTATATGATCGTTGTGTAATTCACTCAGAAAGGCATGCATACAGGCTTGTGATTTGGCTTATACCCACGATTGGGCACATACTGATGTGTAACAAAACTTCCATGGAGATGTCAACCACTCACGGACTCGGCGCACTCACAACGGTGGATTATGACAACAGAGCTGTGACAGGGTAATAAAATAAGGGATGGAGCAATCACACAGAGGTTATGAAATGCATTTTAGATCAGAGCAAAGAATCGAGGCTATTTATGAAAACTAGCTCATTCAGAGACGAAAGAAATATATGCCAAAATGCTAGAATGTTGTTACTCTATAAAAAAATGGATTCAGATGCTCTAGAAACTAGATTTAAATTCTTTCAACACAATTTAGAGAAATGAATTAAAACTTAAAGCAACAAATCAACTACTAACTACAATATTAAATTTCTCAGTAGTGGTGGGCCCTTGCCGCTATTATGTATGAAGCTTACAGTATGATGAAGAGGATTAGATAACTATATCAACCATTTACAAGCTCTTGTAATCACAACTTCTTCTTCAACGTAGAACCAAGGCAAAGATCATTTCCATTGATAAATCTCAGTAGAACAATAGTAAAACAAGAGAGTTTAGATTCTTGAGTATGTATGCTTGTATCTCCCTTTCCACATTGTTTTCTACATGATTTATAATCCAGTTTTCTGTAGGATTTATTACAACAAAAATCAAATCATGGAGATGCTAATCGAATTTCCATTCTAATCAAGGCTTAGCAACCAACAATTTGCTATACAAGATCTAAACGATAAGACAAAATTTTGTTTTGGAAGCTGAAAGCTGGCTATGCATAAGAAGCATCGATTTTCCTCGTTTAATTCGATGAGGTCACGTTGACCATCTTGCTCATCCTTAAGTGCAAATCTTCATGTGTAATTTCCTAAAGTGCAATTCTGGATTGTTGCCTTAAGTATAGTTCCTTCTTTGAGTGCAAAATTCTCTTTTGATGTAGAAGTCTTGGGTCCCTGTGAGAGCAATCTTCACATCTATCACCCATAATGATTAGTAAACAAACAAGCACACATTCAACTACCTAATATTGATCATAAAAATAGCTAAAACAACACCATTTGTAATGCTTTTACCTTGGATGGGAATTTGGTATAGTCCAAGCACAAGGAGGTCAAAATGACATGAAAAGAGTTCAACTGTAGGTTAAAACAGGGCAAAAAGTAGTCTGAAAAGTGTATGAGCAGAGACAAAATCAGAGTCCAACACATACACATGCCTTCTCTCAAATTCAAACCCTATTCTCTTGTTTTTTTAAGTTTAAATACTTTAGGTAGAATGAAAAATAAAAATTAGATACAATGTATCTTTCATCCACTAAGAGGATTGAATCATCTCAACTTTAGAAACATCAAGTTTTTAAAAGCTAAAACTAAGATAAAGCTAAAAATAAAACTGGAACATATTTTCGATAAAATCAACTTTATCTTATCTACTTGTCTGATCCCTATCCATACCTTTATATCCATATCACCAACATGATTATATAGGGTAAAAAAATAATCAAAACAAAAAAATAAGTCTAACTCTTATAGTTGCGCAACAGGGTGAAATAGCCTCCAAGATTGACATAGTTGTAGACCATTATGGACAAAAATGAGCTGCTAGGTATGTTTGAAATGATGTAGAACCCTTGATACATCCCCTTGACCTTTTTTGACCTCCAAAATGAGTTCTCACCACTTGTGAAACACTCGCACAACAAAAAAACTATTCTGAAGTTGTATTAGCAGCTCCTCCATGGTTGATATCGTTGCAGATGGTTCTGTGCAAGGATGAGTGTGCATATTTGCTTGACATGACCTGGTGATGATGTAGCATCCTCTGAGTGCTTCCCTCCATGCTTTTAAACCTCCATAATGGTTGTTCTCAGTTTGCGTAGTGGTTGCACAATGTCTATGTGGCTTGGAGTTTGCACAACAAGTGCACAACGACCTTCTTCCACATGAATTATGAATTATAAATTATGATAATGAGTTGTGGATTTAGGGGGATGCAATGGAAATGATGATGGTAGATGATAAATGAAGGGAGTCAATGAAGGTCAGTTATGAATTTATGAAAGGCGAAATGTGAATGGTGACACAGGGATATGATAAACACCACTAATAGACCCAAAGAACATTAACAAATGGAACTTGACTGCTATGGTTTTAACTTGTGATAATTGGAAACCCCATGAAAATACCCCTTAAACCCTCAATGACTTCTTTGTCCCTCCATGATTACACATTTGGAAATTATGACTTTATAACCTTCTCATGGATTCTACACTTCAGACTTTTACAAAATTCAACTTTAGTTTCAAAAACCCCTTTATGACGTGAAAATTTTAAATGGAGGATGAAAGCCTATAACACCCACAAATCTGTTCACATATAAAACTTTAGACTATGACACCCAATGATTCATAGGCTAAAATTTACAAATAAACCTCCATAATGGAATAGTAACATAAGTAAACACTATGATTCCTAGACTATAGGACCCTAACACTGGGGAATACTCTGTCCAACATCTCCAACTGTCTGTTCCTCCTGAGCACTGTAAATTTGAATTCTTCCACCTTGATGCTGTGGAAAATATCTCCTACAATGCTCTCCACCACAAGTCCAACACTACAAAGGCTTCCTACCATCACCCTTGTTCTGCTCTTTAGTCTAAAACCCATGTCCTCTTTCAATTGCATAAAAATTCTTGTACAATGTTGCATTCTCCTTGTTATCTACATCCTAATATCTTCCTTGCTTCTTATCCCACTTTTGGTTAGTCTTATTATTCCCTTTCCAATCACCCTTAGGCTTATACTTACACTTAGACTGCTCATAACGATGTTTCAACTTTCCAATGACTTCCTCAAATGTTTGAGGCTCATCAAACTCAATTTGATCCTTAAATTCTAAATGCAATCCATTGATGAATATTTGAACCTTCATCTTCTCATCCTTAAGATATGGTACATACCTCAACAACTCCAGAAATTTGGTCGTATACTATTCGTCTTTCGAAGGATCCATCTTAAGATCATAGAACTCCTTGGCCTTCCCATCATAATATCTCTCGGACAAATACTTAGTTTTGAAGAGTCTTTTAAACTCATGCTAGTTGAACTCCTCTATCTTGATGCCTTTGATATACTTCACATCTTCCCACTAGATGTTTGTTTTCCCTTTAATATTGAAGATAACTATCCTAGATTTCATATTCTTTGTATAATTATGCAACTCAAAGAACTTCTTCATCCCAAGAAACCATGCTTCTGAATCTTCTGGTTTCTTCAACTCTCCATAAAATATAGGAGGCTTGTATTTCTTAAAATCATCTAACAAGTACTCCTTCTCACTACTCCAATAAGGACGATAGTGGTGATGACCATTATGACGTGTCTTTGAACTAGAAATAATATAGAACGCATAAGCACTACCTCTCTTATCAAGTGTATCCATCCATCTTCCACCTATGACTGTCTCTTCCTTATCTGACCTATACCCTTTATGAGACCTATTACCATATGCCCCATTACTTTCCTCCTTTCCATAATTGATTCTTGGTAGTCCCTATCTCTACAAATATGATAAGCTCTAAAGGATCACTACATTGACCTATGCTTGCTTTTCCTGAGCTCTGGCAAGCCTTTCTTGTGACTCAGTTATCCTATCATTATATGCCTTACAAACTCTGATCTCTGCCTTTATAATTCTCAAGGTATCCACTATGTTAGGAGAGTACTCATCTCTTTGCTTATTAACTGACATGTAGGGGGATTTGCGTGAACTGTAATCCAACATTCTGCTCGTCATCTCCGATCTTCTCCTCCTACGAACATACCATGTTAGATAAAACAAATAAAAACATAATCAAACATACCTTAGTGTGTTTCTCAGGAGGCTATATCATCTGCACAAATTAGTCCATATCAACAAGATATACATGTATATACATAATGAAACTAACATATCAACATCATCAACCTCAAGATGACAACACAAATTGCAACAATGACCATCATGAGAAATAACCAACATTCATGCATGATGAACACCTAGAAAATTAGACATGCATACATAACAATCATACCTATCCCATATAGTACAAGTTTTGAAACCTGTAAGCTCTAATACCACCATATAAATGCTCCCTCCCACATTTACCCAAATTCATAATCTCTCTAGGGTAAACATGAGACGAGAATCACTATGACATGACCCGACCTCCAAGTTCCAGTGATGGAAGTGGGGCTGACACACCAACACTTACAGACATCCTACATGGACTACAGATTATCTAGGAGTTGCGGAAACATCCTAGGTGTTCAATCCCTGAGTTGGAACCTTGTTTCTCAAATCTAACACCCAATCTGCACACATAACAAGGGCAAGGTACTGTTATAGGAATCCAATCGCACACATAGGCCTAATTCCATGCAATTAAGGCCTATATTTCTCAATTTTGAGCATGTGATCCCTGGATTTATGCCACATTTTTAGGCCAGCTTCCATACCACTACCTAGAATTATCTGTAACTTTCCAGAATCATAATTTACATTATGACAAAGCTAAACATTCAAACTCAAATCAAAAACTTGGTCTATACTTCCTAATCCATAACAAACATTTTGTCAAACATATGGAAAACATGTAAGCTACAAGTCATGAATGCATATTGATCGTAAACTGATAATCTTCATTTGAGAATCACCAAAAAGGCTTTAATCCCTCTTTAGTTAGCTACCATAGCACTTATTAGTCCATGCATTCATCAACCATTCATATATTCATTAAAACATGTAAAGTGCCATATATAATATATATAATATAACTAGCATACAACAAGAAAATAACCAACATAGAAACCATGGAAATGCAACCATAATATCACCAACATAATCACTACAAATATTCATTAATCACAGTAGGAAAATAACTCTTTTTAATATATGAAAATGATAACCAAGCCAGGGACTTCCACATACCACCCGAATATATATTAGGCTGAACCAAATCTCTCTTTCAACCAATCACCCTCGTGCCATATTCCAAGCATGAATGTGGGATATTATGGAATAAACAAAAACAAAACCATTGAGGGCTTACAGAGGCCAAACCACCTTAAGCCTCAACCATAGTTATTCCACCTCTACGGTCCAAAAATCACTAACATCAACTAGATCGGTCCCTACCTAAGCTGTCTGTTGCTCCAGGAATTAGTAACTAAACCCATAGCCTTCCAGGGATCTAGAGAAATTGTTATAACCGTGGCTCCAGGGACTAGTAACTCAACCCACCAAGGGCTCTAGAGCATTTTTCCTAACCAGGCTCCAGGAACTAGTAACTCAACCCAAGATGTTCCAGAGCTTCCATAATGTTTGTTCCAATCCATAGGCACCGAGAACCTGAGCACTAATCAATGAAATCAAGTGGAAAAACCCACAACACCATGGCTATCTAGTAAATGGAAAGGCAAGGATAAAACCACTGTCAATCCAGACAAATATCCAAGCCAATGACATCATATAACAAAAAAATCACATGCATATACCATGCATCCAAAAATCAAGAATCAAATTAGCCTCTAAACATCTTAAAGAAGCAATGAACCAATTATCATGGAATGTGATGCCTCAGGAAATGAAGTTGGTAATGTTACTTTTGAAAGTCATCCAATCAAGGGAAAGTATTTACACAAACCTATTAAAGAGAAGGAAATGCTGGAAATACTACATGCACTAAACAAATGATGACCTTACCTAATGGGAAGACAGTTCACGGTAAAAATAGATCATGATAGTCTTAAATAATTATTGGAACAAAAAGTGTCTTCAGAAGAGCCACAAAAATGGGTCACAAATATGTTGGGTTATGACTTTGAATTCATATACAAAAAAGGGAATAAAAATGTGTTGTAGATGCACTCTCAAGAAAGGATGAGGATGTGGAAGCATTTCTTTGTGTCATTTATAATATCCAACTTGATTGAATAGTTTAAGTAAGGGATAAATGGAAGAATGAAAAAGAGGTGTGGACGCACATTAAAAAATTGCAGCAAGATCCCAGTACATTTGATACATTTATATGGAAAAATGATTTATTATGGTACAAATATCACTTATATCTATGTAAGAACTTCCAATTCAACAAAAGATTCTTAAATCTGATATTTAGAAGTTTGTGGCATAATTTTTAGTTTTCCAACAAATTAAAGTTCCGACAATTAATACCCCTAGTCTATAACAACCCTTTTCCATTCCAAGTCAGCATTGGGAGGATGTCTCAATGGATTTGTTGTCACTGCTACAACATCCTCCAAAAATTTTACTACATTCAAATTTTGGAGCCTGTGGAGTACTAAAGAAGGTATGTTTTTGTTGATTATTTTGGCATCTTTTCATTAAAACTCACATCCCCTTTGCATCATGAATTAGGTAGATAATAAGAAATCATGACAAAATCTGTAGGATTTATATGCAACACGAAAACATTGATAATTTCCATTTCTTATGTAGGAAAAGGGAAAAACGAAGGATTGCTGTTCCAAAGAAAAAGACAGGGCCAAGTTAAATGCTATCCCTTTGGTGGGGAACCACGTGCAAACAAGGTGATCCAAATTAAAGCATACATCCAGGGAAAGGAAAATGAGATATCGACTCGGCACAAGAAAACAAACGGATAATTGGGAATTAATAGTTTGGCGAATCCCTCAGGGTCCTTTGATCTTGAGGGATCACTGCTTTAACTATTTTTGCATCCTTGATATCTCCGCTTTAGCTGTTATAAAAAGGGGCAACACTACTAGCTCGAGGGGAGGATGGAATGTTAATTTTTATGTAACTCTGCTCTGTATTTGAAACTTTGATCATCGACTCTCGTTGAGAGGTGATTTTTTGTAACTTTGTTTTAATGCTTTAATATAAATTTGGTTGTTGTTCCGTCCGTGATCTTGGAATAATCTCAAGCGGTGTGTCCCTGGAGGCTAAGGGCCCGGCCCTGGTGGAACACTTGCTCCTGTACTATTATCTTTTGTGTGTGTGTGGTTTTCATTATCAGCTTTGTTCGGTAATCTGATATGTTTTGTCATTTTACATCACGGCTCTGTTATATTTGATTTATGTTCGACTGAGCAATCTCATTCTCTGTGACAAGAATGTTGTATTGTTCACTCTAACTCTGTAATGCATTGTTGTTCTTTTATAATATTGCTGGTCTTTATGGAATGTTATCGCTGATCAATTACAAAGTAACTGTGTCCTGTAACATTCATAAGTTGGTATTGTTGTATTCATCTATGGTTTACATTTAATTGCGATTGCTGTTCAACTGACATTGCTGTTCCATTATGAATTACAATCGTTATTCTTTATAACTAAGATTGATATTTGTGGTACCGAAATTAGATTACTTCTTTTCTCAATATTAAGGTGTGTCGTGTGTGTTATTTATCTTGGTTTATCGTGCACTTACATTTGGCTCTGAGTATTGTTCTATATTTCATTGCTAATCAGTTGTCGTTCTATTTCCATGTGCTATCCGATTTATTCTTAGAGTAAAGATTGCTACTTGATTTCTGTAGGATATGATTGCTGCACCTCCCTCTGAAGATTAAGGTGTTGTTGTTTATCAGGCTTAGTTGTTGTTACATTTTTCTAGTTGTTGTTCCATTTGTTAATTGTTGTTCCATTTCCTAGGTGCTGTTCCGTTTCCTGTTATTTGCGTTATCATTGCCTTGGTGTGCAAAACGATCTGAAACTGTAGTGGGCGTTGACATTTGTTGTCTAGTCCCCAGATTGATGATATGTTCCTTTATTATCCTTAGTTAATCAGTTTATAGAGGGATGAGTTACTGTTACTGGACCCTTGATTGATAAATTGCTTAGTTTCCCGAATGCATGATTTTAGCCTTAAAGTGCTTTATTGTAAGTAGATCTTGTTTTAAGCATTCATTTAATCTTGTATTTTGAGCACTATACTACTAGCATTACTCTGTCAAATGACAGCCTCAAACTGAGACACTCTTTGAAATAACAAAACGTTCCTGGATTGACAAGTTAATGTGAGGTAATTAGAGGTGAAAAAGACCCTTTTTACAACTGGAAATTTTGGCGCCATTGCCGGGGAGGATTTGTGTAGATTATAGAGAGCTAAATAAAGCAACACAAAAAGACCACTTTCCCCTTCCATTCATTGACCAAGTATTAGACACTTTGGCAGGAAAGAAATTCTTTTCTTTCTTAGATGGCTTCAGTGGATACAATCAGATTTAGATTGCCCCTGAAGACCAAGACAAAACCACTTTTACTTGTCCTTAAGGAACATTTGCCTACAGAGTTCTACCTTTTGGCTTATGCAACGCTCCTGCCACATTTCAAAGGGCTATCCTCAGTATCTTTTCAGACTTAATAAATGAAGGGCTCAAAGTATACATGGATGACTTTACACCATACGAAGATGATTTTGACCCAGCATTAGACACATTGGAAAAAGTCCTGCAGCGCTGCATTACCACCAGGCTTTGTTTGAGCCATGAAAAATGTTATATGATGATGACTGAAGGACTTATCCTAGGCCATTATATCTCAACAGCTGGCATATAGGTAGACCAAGCCAAAATTCAAATAATTTTGCTAATTCCTACTCCTACCACTCAAACAGAGGTACGCAGTTTTCTTGGATTTTCTGGTTATTATAGAAGGTTTATAGAACATTTTTTGCATATTGGTGCTCCTCTATATGCACTGACAGGTAATGTTGACTTTCTTTGGACAGAAAAATGTGAACGTGCTTTCCAGGATCTGAAGAAGCTTGTGTCCACAGCCCTAGTCCTTCGAGGACCAAATTGGGACTTGCCATTTCAAATTTCATCAAATGCCTTAGATATAGCTATTGGAGCAGTCCTTGGGTAGGAAGAACACAAAAAACCATATGCAATTTATTATATTAGCAAGAAATTATCTCCTGTTGAATTAAATTATACTGTTACTGAAAAAGAATTTCTAGCTGTAATACATGCTGTCAATAAGTTCAGGCATTACATTACTGGATATCCTGTTATCTTGTATACAGATCACTTTTCCATAAAATATTTAGCAAATAAACCAATCACAAATGGCAGAATAACTAGATGGCTGATTTTATTGTAGGAATTTGATATTACAATCAAGGACCGACCTGGAAAAGAAAATCATGTAGCTGACTTTCTCTCTCGAATGCCAAAACCAGTGGACATAACAACAGTTGAAGATCAATTCCAGATGAGCATTTGTTTGTTGTCATTGTTAAAACACCCTGGTATGCTAATGTTGCGAATTACTTAGCAATAGGTAAATTAATGAAACATCTAACCCCCAATGAATGAAAACAGATTGTCCAACGAAGTGCTCGATTATCTTGGATTGGGGGCTACCTATTCCATACAAGGGCAGATATGCACATCAGGAGATGCATCCGTGAGGATGAAATTTTTGATATTTTAAAAGCCTGTCATGACGGACCATTTGGTAGACATTTCGCCAATCGCAGAACTGGGCATAAGGTCCTGCAAATAGGGTATTATTGGCCCACAATCTTCAAAGATGCAAAGAAGTTCATTCAAGCCTGTGATAGTTGCCAAAGACCAGGACGCCCTGGTTAGTTCGACGAGATGCCCCTAAATTCACAACTAGTTATTGAACCATTGGAGCGATGGGCCCTCGATTTTGTTGGACCAATTAACCCATCCTTGAACCAGAAAACATATATTTTGGTAGCAACAGAATATGTCACCAAATGTGTTGAAGCAGAGGCATTTCCGAGGGCTACAGAGGATTCTGTCATACAGTTCCTGTTCCATATATTTGTGCACTATGGGCTTCCAAGAGATATAATTACAGACAATGGACCATAGTTTGCTGGTAACAAGATTACTGCAACACTAAAAAATTATCATATCTAGCACAAAATCACCTCTCCATACGACCCACAGGCAAGTGGTCAAGTAGAAAGCAACAATAAAATAATAGAAGAAATCTTAACAAAAACAATTGCGTCACATAGACGTGATTGGGCTGCAAGACTACCAGAAGCCTTGTGGGCTTACAGAACAACATGGAGAAGCACTACCAGCTATTCACCATACCAATTGGTGTTTGGAAAGGAACCCATTTTTGCCATAGAATTTGAAATCCAAACACTACGAATAGCACAAGAAGTCGGCCTAGATTTAAATGAGGCACATATCAACACTTTTGATTTTTGTTGTTCCTTTTCCAAAGGAACAACATTTGCGTTTGCTGCTATTCCTTTTCCAAAGGAACAACACTTTTGATTTTTGCTATTCCTTTTCCAAAGGAATGACACTTGCATTTTTTGCTGTTCATTTTTCAAAGGAACAACACTTGTATTCTTTTGCTCTTCCTTTTTGAAACGACAACATTCTCGTATTCCTTTTACTTATGCTTGTTCTCCTCATTGTTCCAATTTAAAGATGCTTGTTGTTCCTGCTGTTTCAAGTCTTTTGGAACACAGCGATGCACTTATGCAATGGATACAAAACTACAGCATACTGAAATCAGTGAATTATATAAAATCGCTATTTTTTTACAAGAAATTGCTTTGAATTGGTAAGAGGAACAAGGAAATGACACAATTATCCATTATTTTTGTTGTCATTATTCTATTAATACTGATATGATTGGTTATCTTTATCATGTTGGTTCTTTTTAAATTCTCATAATCTTCTTTAATCATTATTAAGGAATAAGAACAAAGGGTCTGTATTTTTCTATTGAGATGTTAAGACTTAATCCACCATTCCTACTCTTAAGGAGTGTTGAACCACCCTTTGTGTATAAATAGGGAGTAGTTTATGAAAAAAAAAAGAGAAAAAAGTTTATATAACTTATGGGTTGTCAAATGCAGGATAGGGGGTCTCATCAAGAGCAATCCTACCTTGATCATAAGGAAGAAAGTGAAGTGGCATTCCCACTATGGCCACCACACCAGGGATATGATCCAAGAGGCACATCAGAGGAAATAAAGAGCCCTTGGAACAGGAGGTCTCATCATGAGCCGGCCTGCCCACCTTTCACTCCTTCCTGGTGAATGGCATTATGGCTAACCGGTCACCAAGCCAGCATAATGGCCTACATTTTGACATTGCACAACACTTCCTAAGCATACACAAGGGATTATGGTTCCATGGGTGAAACAAACAACTCTGTCAAGGTTATGGACACCTGTCGGCAACAAAGCTCTGTTAATGGTATTGAAGTCACATTCCTTATACACCAATAGTAATCATCAACACCCTTCTGTCTCTTATACCTTTGTAATATGTCACATAAGATTATGTATATCATTTTTCCGAACCATTAAACACATGAAAATATATTATAACCAATCATGACAGAAAAGTTGATAATGACCGCATTAGACTCTGTATGCACATCAGCTGTCCTTTCCTCCTAGCCTCGCATCATATCACAACAGTCTCTTATTTGTTAAGCAGTCTGACTATACACCTTGATTTCGGCAATCTGCTTTGTAACGCATGGCATTTCGGCATACGCTGTTCCTTTATGACTCTGTGTTCTGGCAGTTCGACACGCCGCTCCCTCATTTGACGGCCGAGGACGACCTATTACATCACAGGGGGGAGGCAGGTAAACTTATTTTCTAGTACATGTGTCAGACTATTAGTTGGGAAATTGTTTACTTGGGAATAGCAAGGCTCAACGCTATATTGTTTTTCAATTTGCATCGTTTGTTGCTCCTAAGACATTTCCGTAGTATGCTCTGTGCAATTAGTAAGTGACTCAGGATTTGAGTGAGTCCTTCTGTTTTGTTAGTTTCTCTGTGTTCTAACAGTTTCAACAGCCTGTTGTTCCATTTCCATCTCTGAGATTTTACAGTGAAGCCAAAAGCATGGGAGGAAGATCAATTTGGAGGGAACCACAGGTATTTTCAGTCTCTGATGCAGCACGGGAGATCTTGGCAAGGGTAGGTTGGTTAGTTTATCTCAATCGTTTACAGGAATCCAACGAGACCATAGCAATAGAATTCTTTCAGAACTTGCAAGAATATCACTCCACAGTAAGGGGGAGACACATAGCAGTCACCGATGACATAATTGCAGAGGTATCAGGACTGCCAGCCACTGGACCTGTGTGGACGTTAAAGAAGGAGAGATTGCAAAAGATCATAAAAATCTTCCAGGATGAAGGCCAGAACCTGACAGTCAGAGGAAAGGGAGTTCTACTAGCAACATTAGGAGAGTCGTGGGCAGAATTGGCGAAGATCATTCAGAGCTACATCACCTGTGAAGGTAGGAAAGATGTGGTAAGACCACGACACTTTAAAATTTTAGCCGTATTAAAACAGAAATTCTCTGTAAACTTACCTGAATTTTTAAATTCATTACTTCAAGATGTTGCTCGAAGCATGAAAAGGGCACAACATGTAGAATCAGTAGTAAGTCACCACGGGCTGATACGGTTGATAGTTAGCCATAGCCTTGCTCAGCAACAGAGCAGCTGGGAAGAGCTAATTTCCATGATAGATAGGGGATTGACTATGCCATCCCCAAAACGTAAGCATGCTACCAGTACGCCGGATAGACCATTGAAATGGAGGAAATCAGTCAGATTGGCATGGATTAGAGGGCGGCTGGAAAATTCCCAAGGGGATACTAGCCAACTAGTGGAGATAGACGATTCAAGGGATGAGCAACCCCCTCAATTGGAAGGAGAAGAGAATGAGAAAGGATTGGAAGGAAATGAGGAAGGAGAAACGGAGGAAGAGACCGAGCAACGTGGGCAGGAGGAGGAAGAAATAGAGCAGCGTGAAGACAACCCATTGAAAAATCCATTGCAAGAAGATGAATTGGCCAAAATTTTGGCCAATATGGGCGAATATGCCCAATCTCTCAGCCCGCCAAGCCTCCATGTTGAAGAAGAACCAAAAGAGAATTCTGCTCAGGACAAAAATGCACCTAAATAATTACATAACGAGGAAGTAGAAAAAGAGAATCAACTTGTTCATGATGAAAGTATGACAGGAGATACAAGTGGTATAGAGGAGGAATAATCAGTTCCTAGCCAGACTACACCGAAAGAAATTCAGGAAGAAGAAGGGGTGGAAAAAGAAGTCACCCAGGAAATAACAGAACCGGCGAGGGTTTTTACTCCTGAGCAACTCAAACAGAGTAACGAAGGAGCACCCCAAGAAGAAAACTAGGGAATTGACCGAGATAACAGTCCAGGCCAGAGTGAATGGACAACTGTTCCTTCTAAGGAAATAGAAGAAATTAAAAGATTATGGAAAGAACAACAAAGATTACTGAATGTGATAGCTCAACTTCGACAATAAATCAGGGTTTTGAAAATGAGGAAGAGGGTAAAAAGGAATTTGGGGGTGAGACATGCAACCACTTCGGCAAGACCCCTCAAGAAAAAGGTTCGGAGGACTCAAGTCCACCCTGCTGTTCAAAACCCTGTTGAGGAGCAGTTTGCTGTTCCAAACCCTGTTGAGGAGCAGTCTGCCGTTCAAAACCCTGTTAAGGAGCAGTCTTCCATTCAAAACCTTATTGAGGAGCAGTCTGTTGTTCAAAACCAAAAGGAACAACATTCAACTGTTACCCATGTTGAAGTACAAACAAATGATATATTGGCCTGTGACAAAGAAGTGCAGACAGGGGCACATCCCTCTGAAGAAATGCGAACCATAAACATGAGATGATGCAATAAGAAGACTCAAGTGAACCTTCCGCTCACCACTACCATGTGGGACAGTGATCTGAGGACAATAACCCTATGAGAGGGTTTGATGCAAGCTCAACAAGCAGTAGAAAACTTACAGAACAAACGGTTCCTCGAGAAAGGTATGAAGAATTATAACAACAGCTAAGGAATGTCAATTTATTCGAAAGCTAGGCCTTTGAAGGATGGCGAAAGGAAGAAGAAAAAGTTGCAAAGGTAACTCGTAGGTTAGATATAGTTATCAAGTAGATGGATACCTTATGCTCTTTGTACATTGACGTCCTAGCATGTAGAGTCCCTGCTAAGAATTATGCCTTGTTTTTAATGGAACGATATTTGCAATTGAAAATAAAAGTTGTTAGAGCAGGAGCCCCTATACAAATTAATACCATTGATGATTTTATAAATTGTTGTAAGCACTACTGAGTAAAGGTTCAAAGATTATTGTGTGAATTCTATCTACATAACCTTGTGTTAGACCAAGAGACAGAGCAGAACCCCGACCCTTTTGTTGGGGATATCCAACTGCAAGCATTTATTTCGTTTGAAGTTAATCAAATCAAATGGCTTAAAGCCTATAATTCCTTCCAAAGACAAGAAAACGGATTAGACTTATGGGTAAGAGCCAAGCCTAGAAATCCAGTGCAGTTGAGGAGGAAACATAGGAACCTCATGGGGACTTCAGGCGTGATTGAAGCATTAGGACTCATTCATACAACAATCAATCGGTAGGGAATATAATACTTTTTCACTATTAAGGACCTTGCCATTGATGCGGCTAAATTTCGATATCAAATCTCTAATATGAATATCCAACTCAGGGAACCATTTAATTATGAGAACTTTAAGCTAGCCACTGATCGCTTGAACCTCTATGGTGAATTTATCTTGAAAGTAGGGCCATATTGGTTAGGATATAGGTTCCGGAGTCCGATTATTTGGCACCCTGCACCTGGATACCAAGCCCTGTATGAGATGCCTGAGGGTCAGACAGGCCATCTTTTTGAACACCTAATTAGGCATCATGGCTGTAGACCACCACATGAGATCCCATCTCCAGCCTATTGTCTCACTTCCTTACATGTCAACTACAATGTTTTCATGAGGGCATGAAAAAGGGTAAGTAGGGGGGTGTGTGGAGTACTAAAGAAGGTATGTTTTTGTTGATTATTTTGGCATATTTTCATTAAAACTCACAACCCCTTTGCATCATGAACTAGGAAGATAATAAGAAATCATGACAAAATCTGTAGGATTTATATGCAACATGAAAACACTGATAATTTCCATTTCTTATGTAGGAAAAGGGAAAAATGAAGGATTTCCGTTCCAAAGAAAAAGATAGGGCCAAGTTAACTGTCATCCCTTTGGTGGGGAACCACATGCAAACAAGGCGATCCAAATTAAAGCATATCAGCGAGGGAAAGGAAAAGGAGATATCGACTCGGCACAAGAAAACAAATGGATAACTGGGGATTAATAGTTTGGTGAATCCCTTAGGATCCTTTGATCCTGAGGGATCGCTGCTTTAACTATTTTTGCATCCTTGATATCTCCGCTTTAGCTGTTATAAAAAGGGGCAACACTACTAGCCCGAGGGGAGGATGGACTGTTAATTTTTATGTAACTCTACTCTGTATTTGAAACTTTGATCGTCGACTCTCGTTGAGAGGTGATCCATTGTAACTTTGTTTTAATGCTTTAATACAAATCTGATTGCTATTTTGTCCGTGATCCTAGAATAATCTCAAGCGGTGTGTCCCTGGAGGCTAAGGGCCCGACCCTGGTGGAACACTTGCTCTTGTACTATTATCTTTTGTGTGTGCATGGTTTTGATTATCAGCTTTGTTTAGTAATCTAATATGTTTTTTCATTTTACATCACGGCTCTGTTATATTTGATTTATGTTCGACTGAGCAATCTCGTTCTCTGTGACAGGAATGTTGTATTGTTCACTCTAACTCTGTAATGCATTGCTGTTTTTTTATAATATTGCTGGTCTTTATGGAATGTTATCGCTGATCAATTACAGAGTAACCATGCTGTAACATTCATAAGTTGGTATTTTTGTATACATATATGGTTTACATTTAATTGCGATTGCTGTTCAACTGACATTGCTGTTCCATTACGAATTACAATCGTTATTCTTTATAACTAAGATTGATATTTGTGGTACCAAATCAGATTACTTCTTTTCTCAATATTAAGGCATGCCATGTGTGTTATTTATCTTGGTTTATCGTGCACTTACATTTGGCTCTGAGTACTGTTCTATATTTCATTGCTAATCAGTTGTCGTTCTATTTCCGTGTGCTGTCTGATTTATTCTTAGAGTAAAGATTGCTACCTGATTTCTGTAGGGTACGATTTTTGCACCTCCCTTTGAAGATTAAGTTGTTGTTGTTTATCAGGCTTAGTTGTTGTTACATTTTTCTAGTTGTTGTTCCATTTCTTAATTGTTGTTCCATTTCCTAGGTGCTGTTCCATTTCCTGTTATTTGCGTTATCATTGCCTTGGTGTGCAGAGCGATCTGAAACTATAGTGGGCGTTGACATTTGTTGTCTAGTCCCCAAATTGATGATCTGTTCCTTGATTATCCTTAGTTACATCAGTTTACGGAGGGATGAGTTACTGTTACTGGACCCTTGACTGATAAATTGCTTAGTTTCCCGAATGCATGATTTCAGCCTTAAAGTGCTTTACTGTAAGCAGATCTTGTTTTAAGCATCCGTTTACTCTTGTATTTTGAGCACTATACTACTAGAATTACTCTGACAAATGACAGCCTCAAACTGAGACACTCTTTGAAATAACAAAACGTTCCTGGATTGACAAGTTAATATGAGGTAATTAGAGGTGAAAAAGACCCTTTTACGACTCGACAGAGCCTACTATCATCGTCGCCTTGATCATCAAGTGTCATCTCATGTTATTCTATATATTTCAAGTCTCCTTCCAAGGTCTCAAGTGTCATCACATTAGTTAGAACATCTTTAGGTGCATTTCATGGTTGTAACATCTTTTTTTTGATAAAACGACACTTTTGGGTTGCAGTCGCACACACTTTACTCGTTGCACTTGTGGAATGTGTCCAAAGATGTGTATTGATTGATATTTGTCAGTGTTCAAGCTTGTCTAAGTTTTCTTCATGAGTTAGTATGTGTTGCACATGGTTTTATGTCCAAAATCTCTTCATGATCGCCCCCTTGTTCCTATCTTCCACACTTAGAAAAAATTTGGTTTCAAAGAAAACCCATTGAGGTCAAGCGTGTATGAGCACACTCTAAAGCCTTGATTAAGAATCCTTCTTTGTTCAAACGTGTTCCCTGTTCCCTCCAAGAGAATATGGTGCACTCCTTAAGCTCTTTCCCCTTCCTTGTTCTAAACTGCACCCTTGAAAAGACCAATTCTTCCTTAGAGCGTACTCCTTCAACTTGAATAAGTGCATCCTCCTTGAGTACATGAGCACACCTTGAAGGCCTTAATACCAACCCTTTAACCTTCCACAATAAGCCATGCACCCTCCTAGAATATTTGAGCACATGAGCACACTTCAAAGGCACTAAGCATCAACCTTCAACCTTCAGGAGTTCACCTTTCTCCCTGCTAGGTCTCTTAGGCACATGAGTTGTAGAAATTATGATGTAAATTTGCAAATTCTCATGAATTTTTAATCAAAATCACAAGACACAAACCTACTGTAATGCTTTGTAGAAATTAATTCACAATCTATAACATCAATAAAAAACATGCAATGAGGAATAACACACATGCACACATTATTTTTCTTGGGGAAAGCAATCTACTAAAAAACCCAACACTTGCTTTCTTTAATACGATGAATAGAGATGTATTACAATTTATTTTCTCAATTGAGCACAACATGAAAGTGCATAACATATCTTTCTGCTCACTAAGAAGCTCTGACCCAAACTTAGTCAATTTCTACCTCTACTTGAGACTCTATTCCCTTGTGCAATTCCTGAGAAATTAAGCCCCTATTATTTAGGAATTTCTCCAAAATGGATTGTGCAATTCCCAAAGTTGATCATTGGATTGCATGCAACACTTGTATGCTCCAGAATAGTCTACAACTAATGTTACATTTCCTTGGAATCCCAACCATAGTTGGGGAACTCAAATTCTCTGAATGCACTAGCTATTTTAGGCTGATCGATCAGTTAACTAGATAATCACTAAGTTTGACTGAAGTCCAATTGCACAATTGAGCTTCCACTAGTTCCTCCAATAGTTGGAACTAGTTTAATTGAACACAACTTCATATAACTAGATCAAATTGATACAAATTAGCAACCACTCATGATTAACTGAACGTGGGTCAGGCCCCAACAAACCAACAAATGGTTCCATTGCCAGGACCGGAATCTACCTAAGGGATGTTTGATGTCGTGACATTGGAACCCAACAAAGAAGGAAATTGAAGAGTGGTTGGACAAGAAGCTTCACGAGTTCGTGACACAGGAAAACAAAACTCCACAGATATCTGAGAAAAGGTGGTTGGATCGCTACGTATATACAGAAATCCACGAGATCTTCTTCGTATCCTTTCCTTCTGAACTGTATGAGTGGATAGCGAGGTTAGCTGACAGCCAAGGAAGGTATAAGCTCGACCAACCGATAGTGTGGACTCTGGAGTTAGTGCGTAGACTAGAGGCATCAGAAGATAAGATCACATGAGCTATGGACCATTGGCTCGACCAGATAATAGGAGGGTTTATCACTAAATTTGCGATAGACATGACCATGAGATATAGCGAAGCAGGAAGACGTTTCCTCAAGGGAGCACGAGGTAAGTACAATAAATCTATGAATACCTAGATTAAGATGTTGTTATGTGAAAAATGGGTGATGCGAATACATTAATGTTTGGAACAACGCAGAGCGGAAGGATCTAGAAAGGTAGCGGGGAACTAGGAAATAGTCCCTTGATTTCACCTTTGCGAGAGAGTCAAGAAGAGCCCACTCGGGGTCTCTCTAAGAAGTGCGGTCAGTTTGATAAGGTAGCGCATTCTACAGTTACCACCTCCGCTTACGCCACCACCCTCTTCACCTCCTTCACCTCCATCTTCATCCACTCCACCTCCACTAAACTCATAGTTTAGCATGGTAAGCATGATCAAGCTAGCCATATTCAAAGGAGTAGGGAATGAGGATCCAGACCAGTTCTAGTTCGTGGTAAGAGCAGTGTGGGAAGTGCAAGGGGTTACAGACGACATCATTAAGAAGGCTACATTGGTGATCGCACTACAGGACCGCATGTTGACATCGTATATCAAACACTCTAATGATCACCTACATGCAGGAATAGTGGAGATCCGAAATGCGTTGAACAGAGAATTTAGCCGGCCGAAATCAGAGGCATAGTCAATCATTGGGTTCAAAGAGATCGCGATGCTTCCAGGCGAGACCCCCTAGGATCTAGATCAATGGTTGAAGAGTATGATTCGTGAGGCTAATATGACACTAACGGATGCGCAGCATCGTGCATGGTTTGTGGCGTCTTTAACACTGCACTTGAGGATGACACTGTCACAACAGAAACTTACTACCCAAGCCAAAGCATTGGAAATGGCGATAAGGTTGCATGAGATACCGATATAGGATCTGGGGCTGGGAGTTCAACAAATCCACGTGCAACTACAAAATCTTTTCCTGGAAATGCAGAGCTTGAAGTAGGATAGGGCACCGCGCTCAGAGACGCGCGAGGAAGTGTGGTGCATAAAATGCAAAGGCCAGGGCCATGACAAATACCATTGTCCAGTATTCGTGAACTACTTGGCAGGACGGGGACCAATGTCGTTGAGACTAGAGGCATAGGTAGGGCCCAGTGCGACACCTGCGCTATGGTGTGCGATCTATCAGATTGGCGGAAAACATATGACAAATAACTGTCATTTGTTGCAGAAGTATACATTGGCACCCCAACAACTATTTTGTAATTTCAGTAGGTCAGTGGGCCATGACTAGCGTACTTGTCACAACTACGAGTTAATGATAGATCGGACCCTAGCTATAGAATGTAGACAGAAATGCGAGGCCTCGACCCAGCTGTGCAGATGGCGCACACTGGATTTCAGGGGCAAGGCCAAGGATGAGGAGGAATGGGGCCAGGAAGGGGCCGCAGACAGTTAATTTGTTACAATTGCGGAGGACCAGGGCACTACACCCGTGATTGTACCAACCCAACGAAAATATCCTATTCATACTATGCTCAGTTTGATCATGAAATGGTAGATTGTCCTACGTTGATCACACAGATGCACGAGAAAGGGGTACTCCAACCTACTTCGACTCAAAATATCCAAATGATGAGATCTGAACCATGTGAAGAGGACCCAAATGTGAATATGGTGCTCAGAAGTGGTGCGACCATAGGGGAGGATAAGGGGAAGTAGCCTGAGGAAGATACATGGATTCACAAGGCCCCTACAAAGGAATCTGAGTTTGACTTAGAACACGCAAAGGAGACGTTCATGGAAGCTAAGAAGAGATTTGCGGAAGCCTCTACTTCAGGTAGTAAGGATCAACCATAGCCATGGATGGATCTTTCTATGCTTACTACCTTTTTAGAGACATGCATGAAACTGGTACATTTTTATATGGCGGTCCTTCTGTTCCTTCGAGGTACCAGTCACTCACTGGTACTTTTTCAGGAGCATCTTCTCGACCAATTGAACATGAGTTATTAATTGGTAATAATGGAACTCAAGCATTGAACTCAGAAGAAATCCTTATGTTGTTTGGTAGTATTCCAAATCCTCAACCTCAAGGTAGTTAGTTACCACCTGGGGGGCAACCTCACGGTAGTTAGTTACCACCTGGGGGGAAACCTCAAGGACAATACATACCTTTAGGACAGTACATACCTCAAGGTCAACCCCAGACTCAGTACATTCCTCAAGGTCAACCCCAATTTCAGTACATACCTCAAGGTCAACCCTAGTTTCAGTACGTGCCTCAAGGTTATCAACCTCAAGTTTAGTACCCAACTCAAAGTTTCCAACCACCTTCTAGTCAATCATTTTTACAAGGAGCTGGAAATGTACCACTTAATTATTAGCCCTACGTTCAACCAGGTTATGGTCCTCCATATGCTCAACCTTTTGTAGGTCCATACTCCGGAATGAATATGGTATGGGATCCGTCTCAGACTCAACATACTATGCAACCTAATGTGCAGATATCTAATCAACCTGGACAACCTTTGATTTTTGGTCCAACCCAACAAACTGTCCAACCTACTGTTCAAACCTCTGCACCTAGTTTAGTTTAGTAGCCTGGGCCTAGCTCACCTCAAACTCTACCTCGAACTGTTGCTGCAACTTCTGTTCAAACTACCACACCTATTTCTAGAGTATTTGTAGCTCCGGTTTCTACTGTCCCTACATCAGTGCAAACTCCTCAAGTCTCTGTACCAAAATCAGGACCTACAGTTCAGACTTCCATCCAGATGCCTGCAGGACAAGTTGGTCCAAGTACGGTTGTCACAAGTCAACCGCAATTCACTTATCAACTATACCAGGGATAATATCAATTCGGTCCTACTATACAAAACCTAGTTTATCAGTATCAACCGTATCCTGGCTATACTTATCAACAGCCTCAAAAACCCCAATTTGGTCCAGTTAATCCTGGTTTCCCAGGAGTTTATAACATTCCTAATGAAAATCCAATTCCAGGTTATCCTGGATATCCTCCTCCTAGGGATGGTCTTGTTAGTCAAGGTTTTCGCGACCCTAACCGTCAGTTACCATTTATTGCAACTTTGGATTTACCTGATTTGTCATGCCTTATGAATGATCCGATTTACTATCTTCTGTATTGGCCGCCAATGCCTAATAAGTTTCCCAATGATATCCCAAAATTCAAGGGTAATTCAAGAGAGGATCCGTCAAATCATGTTATGACTTATCACCTCTGGTGTGCATCTAATTCAATCATTGATGATTCAATTCAATTACGTCTTTTTCAACGAACTCTTATTGGTCTTGCTACTAAATGGTACATTTAGTTACCACGAGCCTTTTTTATAATTTCAGTCAGTTATCCACTGCTTTCCAAACTCATTTTTAGTTGCCTGTCAAATATGACAATGGCACGGAACTGTTAACTTCACTGAAACAATCCACGTCCACATATATTTATGATAATATTCATGAATGGCAACGTAGAAGGCATGTAGTGAAAGTTTTCATTCCGGATCAAATTTTAGCAGAATGGTTTGTTAAATCATTGTTAGCTAAAATCATTGAAGATGTAGCTAAGGCAGGAGTTGTCACTGAAGAGCAATTCATTGCTCAGGCTCAGTACTTTGACCTCGTTTATATGCAGTCAGGTACTTTACATGAAAAAATCCCTAATCTTCCAAAACACGGTCAAATAACTGCAACTCCTTCAGGGTCTCATGTTGCTGATGGTATGATTGGTTCAATTAGTACTAAAAGTAAGAATAAATATTCAAAGAATTTTTCTCCTATAATAACTTTACCTGATTCCCCGAAAGGAGATTCTTCCACTGAAATTTCCGCTGACATCCACGTCGTAGAATCATCTACAGCAAAATCAAAATCCGGTGGTAAAAGGAAGGGGAAGAAGAAAAACAAACAAAACTCAAAAGAGAAAACGGATAAAAATGAATCTACTGAAGCAAAATGTAAACCTGGCTATCCTTATTTCATTTGCGATGAGGATCATTTTACCAAAGACTACCCACATCGAGCAGAGGTTTCAAAAATCGTTAAAGGTTCTCAAACGCCTGTTGTCTTGAAGGATACTTTTCCTACTCAAGATAATAAGATGATTGGTTCTTCCTCGAATGCCTCAGAAGAACCCATTATGATGATGTCTCATGTCAGGATTGCGACGCAATCGCAAGATTATGGTATTAAAAATCCTGTTGGTGGTAAAGAAGCAAAGTCTTCTAATTGAAACACATCAACTTCACCTCCTCCTAGTTCTAATCTGATCGAAAAACCCAACCCTGACTTGGTAATCAAACCGCCTGCTAAAGGTATACTTCATAAATCAGCTTTCAATCCACATGCAAGAGCTGCTCAGAATTATAACATTGTTGAAGACTTAGCTATTTCCCCTTCAGCAATGTCGGCTTTGGAAGTGTTGCAATCGTGCCCAGCACAACGTAAATTACTATTGTCTGTTATAGGAGCTGTTGATATTCAGGATTCGAACCTAATAATCTTCAATTTAGAGAATAGTACACCCCACCTACCTCATCAAATGGCTTTCCAAATTCCAGTATTAGTCAAAAACAGACCTTGCTATCAGACTGTGATTGATGAAGGAGCTTCTACATGTATTATGCCGATCTAGTGTTGGAGATCGCTTGGTTCTCCCACACTCAATCAGTCTCCGACATTTCTAAAGGCTTTTGATGGTCGAGGGTTCCATCTTTTTGGTATTTTGCAGGATTTACCTATAGGGGTCGAAGGAAAAACTGTAAATCTAGATGTGGAAGTGGTTGATGCCCCTCTAGATTACAACCTTCTCTTGGGTCGCAGTTGGTCTTATGTTATGACTACTATTGTTTCATCAGTCTTTCAGCTTATCAAGTTTCCTTATAATGGAAAGATCGTCACGATAGAACAGCTGACTTATTTCTCATCCGACCCAGCCTCTTCAAATAGTATTCAGCACGTCGATAAAACAACTATCCCTTACAAGGATGTTGGAGTAGGTTTGATTAAAATTTTTGGTTTACTAGGAACTTTTTCCTTCCCTCCTCCTAACGTATCACCTTCTATTGCAACTATTCATATGATTTCATCAAGCATTATTGCTTTTGATGATCCTTGGATCGTACCTTCTGATTCTGAGGTGGATTCATTTTGTGGTGCAATGCCTTTGAGTCCCTTTGAAATTGCATATCAGGCTGTACAGTCGTTTTTTGATTCTTGTTCAATCGAAACTGATCCAATGAATGTGGTCCATTGGGAATCACTTTCGATGTCACCCTCAACTACAACAACACTTTTTGATCCTGTTCATACTGATGAGCAGATTCGTGAACTTTTTTCTGTTGATGATTTACCATGGGAATATCTTCATCACCAATCTTTGTTTTTACCAGAGATTGATCATTTTGAAAATGATTTTTCATCTATTTTTACTACTGACTATGTCAAAGAACCATAGAATCCATTGCAACATTCTGATTCTAAGTTAAATTTGGGAAATATCTCTCGAACGGTTCCTATTAACATTTCAGTTAAGCCTGGAATTATTGAAAACATTCATATAGGTGCTTCATGTACGAACAATGAAATCCAAATTTATAAAGCCCTATTTCAATAATTCTATGACATTTTTTCTTGGTCATATGAAGAAATGCCAAGAATCAATCCATCAATTGTTGTCCATGAAATTAAAACATACCCAGATGCTAAACCTGTTCGACAACGTTTACATCAAATACATCCAAGAAAAGCTGCTGCTATCAAAGCTAAAGTTAAGAAATTACTTCATGCAAGTTTCATTTATCCAATTCCTTTAACATATTGGGTATCAAATATTGTTCCTGTTAATAAAAAACAAGGAACGATAAGAATATGTATCGACTATAGGGATATTAATCGAGCTTTTCCTAAAGACAATTATCCAACCCCCCTATATTGATCAAATTATTGATGACTGTGACGGCAGTGAAATGTTCTCCCTTATGGATGGTTTTTCCGGTTACAATCAAATCAACATACTCCCTGCTGATCAACCTAAAACAACTTTCATTTGTCCATGGGGGACATTTGCTTATTGCAAATTACCCTTTGGATTGAAGAACGTTGGAGCAAATTTTCAAGGGCTATGTCTTACGCATTTCATGAGATCAAGTACATTGTGTAGCCTTATCTCGATGATTTATCTGCCCATTCATTACATAGAGCTGATCATATCACTCATTTACGAGTTATATTTATGAGATGTAGGCATTATCGAATTAGACTAAATCCACACAAATGTGTATTCTGCGTAGAAACGGGTCACTTACTGGGATTTGTCATTTCAAAAGCTGGCATTCATGTCGATCCCTCGAAGGTTGAAGCTATCGTCAAATTACCTCCTCCTTCGACTCTTCGCCAACTCCAAAGTTTGCAAGGGAAAGCAAAATTTTTACGTCGTTTCATTCCTAACTACGCCGAGATAACGAAAGGTTTTACTAGGTTGTTGAAACAAAATACTCCATTATTTTGGGATGAGATCACTAAAAAATCTTTTGATGCACTTAAACACACGTTAACCCATGCACCATTACTGCATCCTCCCAACTACAACCAGTATTACTTTTTGTACCTCGTCGCTTCTCATTCCACCATTGGGATGGTTTTAGTTCAGGAAGATGAATTCAATAATGAACATGTGATTTACTATCTTAGTCACACTCTGCATCCGATTGAGCTTAAATATTTGCATGTGGATAAATTGGCCTTGGCAGTTGTTCAAGATGTCCAAAGATTTCGTCACTACATCTTATTACACAAAACCACAATAATTTTTGATTGTAAACCTATGATGTATATCTTGACCAAACAATTGCTAGGGGGCAAGTATTCCAAATGGATAGTTATCCTGCAAGAATTTGTCTTGGAATTTGAAAAATCCAAGGCAAATAAATCTTTGGTTTTTGCTGAACTGATGTGTGATTTCCCGCATACTGATACTGAAACTGTGGTGGAGCAGCCCATTGCGGATGAATCCTTGTTTCTTATCAGTACTCTTGACCCTTGGTATGGAGATATTATTGTTTATCTCCAAACCCAATCTTTTTGGCCTAAAATCTCATGATCCTAGCGATGGAAAATACGTTTCCAATCCCAACAATACAATATTATTGGTGATACACTCTATCGTCATGGGGCAGATTTTGTTTTTTGACATTGTCTAACTCATGAAGAAGCTGAAAAGGTTCTGAATGACTATCACTCTGGAGCATGTGGTGGTCATATGTCTGGGTATGCCACAACCCAAAATATATTGCATGATGGGTATTTCTGGCCATCCTTATTTAAAGATTGTATCTATGCAATCCAAAAATGCCACAATTGTCAAATTTTTTTATCGTAAGTGCTCCACTTGCTCCTCTCCACCTTATAATTGTTGTCGGTCCTTTCACAAAGTGGGGTATTGACTTTATTACATGTAACCCTCACTCGGCCAGGGGGCATGTGTATAATATCCTAGCAATAGATTATTTTACTAAGTGGGCCGAGGCGATGCCTACATTTTCGGTAGACGGAAAGACTGTTGCAAAATTCATATTCAATCATATAATTGCTAGATTCGGTGTTCCTCAAGCTATTATTACGATCATGGAAGTCACTTTCGAAATATCATGATGACTGAACTGAAAGATCAACTTGGCCTGCGCCACGATAGTTCTACTCCGTATTACCTGTAGGCTAATGGTCTGGTTGAAGCTATCAATAAAGTTTTAGTCAATATGATCCAACGAATCATTGGTATTCATAAGTCGAATTGGCATACCATGCTATTTTCAGCACTTTGGGCATATCGGACCTCAGTAAAAACATCAACGGGTTTCACTCCTTTTCAACTAGTCTACAGTTTGGAAGCAGTGCTACCTATTGAATGCAAAATTCTGTCATTACAATTAGCCATAGAATTACTCCCAGCTACTTCTGAAGAGGAGAAACGTTTTTTGTACTTAGCTCAGATAGATGAGAATCAACGCACTACTGCAATAGCAAATGAGACTCATGTGAAACAAATAAAAGCTCAGTACAACTGAAATATTACACCTTGTAATTTTTCAGAAGGAGACCTAATTTTATTATATGATCAAGCAAATGATAAGCTAGGTGCTGGAAAATTTGTACCTATGTGGCATGGTCCTTATATTTTTAAGCGAATGCTGGCAAAAGGGGCTTATGAATTGATGGATTTTGATGGTGTCTCTTTGGTTAAACCCAAAAATGGACTTTATCTGAAGAGATATTATGCTTAAATTCTGGGTGGAGACTTTTTTTTAGATTAGTTTCTTTACAGCTGGTGTGTTTTAGATTAGAAAAGTATGCCTAGTGTAGAGAGTGCTCTTATCATTATTCCTGCTTATCATGTTTTTACTCTTGATATTGCAGATGTCAACGTCTCTTCAAGCATACATTGGTTTTGCTGATGGTTCTTGTCGTAATACATGGAACATTTCTTCCACAACTTGGGTTATCTATTCACCCTCTGATGAGTTAGTATCTATGCATGGGATAAGCCTCAGTCAAACAACGAATAACATTACAGAGTATAGTGCAGTGATTGAGTTATTATCTGAATCCATCTCATTTGGGATTCAGAGTTTGATTGTTAGGTTGGATTCTGAACTCGTTGTATTACAACTTAATAGGGTTTATGCCATTACAAATCTAGTGTTATTAAGATTATTTTTTAGAGTTCGTCTCTTGGAACGTGAATTTGATTACATTGAATATTAGCATATTCCAAGACATTTAAATACATTACAGATGCAGTTGCTTCTCATATGATAAATAGACATTTACAATAATCAAAACAGTAAATTTAAAAAATTTCAATAACACGTTACACGAGATAGCCAGTAATAATGATATATCATAGCATAGAAGAAGTGTGTCAAAATATACATCGTCTTCGATCATAGGTTGAAAAACACCTTATGATTAGCAAAAATGATAATACAAAAAGGAAAAAAATGTCATGTGAGTTTACAAAATCGATCATCCTATCCCTGGTGATGATCACGATAAGAAACCACTGCTCGGGCCACCCTACATAAGAACCTCCTAAAAGGTCTTGGGACCCCAATCACATATCTCTGTAACCTAAGTGGAATATCATCTATGCCAGTCTCTAGAATATCTACTGTCAAGCACTCTAGATGGTGCTCCAAGTTAGTGAGTATCTCTGTTGATTGGTCATGTGGGGCTGGTACTACTGCAGCTGGGTGTCTCCTCTCATAAGGCTGGAGAGCGGTTGGTCTTCGTGGACCCCCATCTACATTTAAAACTTTTGATTGTCAGTTTTGGACGATTAAAAAAATAAAATTTAATTAAAACTTAGAAAGTGTTGAAAATGATTTTTACCTGAATCATCCCATTGCTCTCCTGGTGGAAGAGTCATGTCTGGGTCACCACGATAATCCATCCCGGCATATGGAAAATCCTGAATCACAAAACGTTGGTTGTTCAACCAATGAAAATACTAAGGCAGAAATCGAACAACCTCTGAGCCCTCATCAGGGTGATGGGCCATCAAAGCAATCTAGCGCATTATCCTAGGCTCTCGAGGAAGGCCAGCATCAATAGGAATATGTTGCAGGGCTAACATGGGGATCCTCTCTAGAGCAAAGCTAACAACGATAAAACCGTATCCAAAGTTTTTCAACTGTCCATTCTTTACTCTGGTTAGTTGGCCTTTCACATTTGCCAACATAGCCTCACACCAGTTGAATATGGTGCCTCGATAACAGTCTACAGTCATCTGCATCTAGGATCCAGTAGCCACATGCAATGATGCACTCTCGCATATCCTGGTAATAGTAAATGCAATAACCTTAAGTTCAGGATGGTCGATAGTTTTAATATCAATCCGTTTGTCCTTTGTTTGATCATTGCAAAACTCTAATCGAAGACTAGCGACAGACTGGCCACATGGCCTAGTCCCGAAAAGAGATAATTGTCTGTCTCTCTTGGCAAATCCAGTGAAAAAATATATGTCCTCTAGCTCAATTTTGAGCCGGTGGCCACCAATCACGAAACACTAGTGCTGTATGTCCCATCCGCCTACTAGCCATTGCAAGAGGTCTACCTGGGCCCTCATGCCAAGTATGGCCCAAAACTTAAACAGTTAGCATGCTCTCAATGCCTGCAATGTGGGCGGATGATTTATTGCAGCAAGACCCACATCCTCATGCTTGGTTCTCACCAAATGAGAATTTTGAGTGTCCTATAATGCAAAAAAGACATATTCGAACAATTTATTTCGAAAAATTTTGGGCAAAAAATGGACAATTTTAAGTTTTTAAAATCCATTTCTTGGGGTCTGCACCCACTTCTTAGACACAGTGCATAGGTCCGCACACGTTGTAAGCAATAGGTGAGGACCCACGAATTTTTTCTTTGTAGAAAAAAGTCAGGGTCCGTAGGGGCTGCATGATGCACCTGCAAACCCCCGCGAGCGATTTTCTAAACCAATTTCTCCTCCAAAAACCAAATTTAAAGCCTAAAAATGAAATGTAAATAGATGAAATGCAAGATAAGGAGGATGTAGATTACCTGGAGCTGAAGGTTTCCGATTCCAACGGACGGATTTTCTAGAATATTCATAGGAACTTTCTTACCCAAAAGCTATCACTTCTCAATCTGAACTCAAATGGTAAAAATGAAGTTAGAAAAGCCCTTTTTATAAGTTTTTTTGAATAAATGAATTTTTAATTTATTTATGTTTCACTTTAAATAGGTAAATTTTTTAATAAATTTTTATTTATCTTAAACAGGTATGAGTAATGTTTTGATTTTTTGTGCAGAATATTGGATTTTTCGAGAAAATTGATCATTTTTCAACAAAGAGCATACTTTTATCACTTTTTTCGGACTCTTTCAACATTTATGAAAAGCAAAACATTGGAGTCCTCTTTAAGCTCTTTTCTAACTCGTAAAATATGAAAAGATTGCCGATCTTTTCCCTTTTTAACTCGTTAAACGGAATTAAAAGGGCGGTCCACTTACAACTCTTTTTTGACCGTATAAACATGAAAATACCGCCGGACTTTTGTCGTTTCAAGTTCGATACTGGTTATAAAATGACGTGTCTTCGATCACTTTTTTACTTTTTTCGGATTGCGGCCACTAATTATGAAAAGTACTCCTTGATCGTAATGTTCAAGCGGTTCTCTCGAGCATTATTTTATACTTTTTCGGGCTCGAGGGACACAAATTTACGAAAAAGGACCCCCATGGAGTTTTCTTAAGTTTTTCTTCTGACTCCCTAAAATTGAAAAACACCGGGTTTTCCTATACTGGACTCGTTAAAATTTAACAGTAAAGGAGTTGTTCAATTTTAAACAGGAACGAACCACTCCTTCTTAGGGTTCGAATTTTAAACTAAGTTGGACTCATCTAAAGGATGAGCTTATAAACAAGCAAATGATATCCTCCTCAAGCTTGTCAAAAATAAAGAGGTACTTGCAAGAAATGGTGGGGGAAAAGAGAGAAAAATGAACCTATTTGTTACACTTTGTTTTTTGGAAAAGCCGTTAACCACTCTTGAACACGACACTTTTTGTTCACTTGGGTTGGGAAATCCTTTGCCTAACAATTAATCAAACCATATTGAAAGTCTTCATCCGGTTTCTGGGTATTAGCTTTGGGTCAATTGTCACTAAGCCATCTGCAGTGTCGTTATGTGTTCGAGGGATCAGTTCAAACAAACCATTCATCTGCAAAATATCAGTCATCCATTTTGACCATCCCTGAGTCAATCCTTGCCAATATATTTCTTCAAAACTTGATCTATGATTTTGTGTTGTGGCCTTGCCTATGACGGATCGCTTTCTATGGACATCAGCTCATTATCTAGGAAGTTGATCTAGAAATCGTCAGTACCTTGAAATTTTCATGCCCTAATGGTAGATTTCTCGCCTTTGATGATAGGTTGCATCATTGACCTTTGATCAAAGGATTCTATGACATGTTCGACTTCGACTCATTTATTCACATTTCATGGATTGTACTGAGTACTTTGAGAGCCATTGACATTACTGGCGATTTCTCTCACACTTGTTAACAGTTCACATCATTGACTAGTAATCAAGTGGTTTATACCATGTTCGACTTTGGCACATTCATTCTCATGGATAGAATCGTACTAGTTCGGGAAGCAGAAATCAAGACCCTGGATCTAGTTTCTACCATCTAGGCTGCGAGGAATTTTGTTATTCATTATATAGTGGAATATTCATAAATAGATGGTTGCGCCCATACTGTGTCTACACATGTCTATACTCTTGAGGTATTCCAAAATCATTCCTGTATCAGAACAATTTAGTCAGTTTTCTAGTCAGTTTTGATCTGAGTATGGGAATGCCTGCCTCAGCAATGATATGTCTACATATATATATTTTGCATTGAATTTTTTTACCGGTTCCGACTGGGGTGTCCATAGGATGATCCTTGAAATGATAAAGTACTTCTCTCTTCATAAATGACATACTCTATATTCATATATTACAAACTTCGCACTTTGGGGGCTAGTCTGTTGCACTCAAAATTATCACCTTGACATTCTGCAATCTGTGTGAGTCCATTACCACTCATACTTTCCTCCTTTGCAAGTCTTGAGCCTCAGTTCCTCATATCAAGCCTTGAAAATAAGAGAAAGCCCTCAAAAGTCTCTAACACTCTGGTTCTGCACTTTCTCTTTGCATTACCTGCGGTCCCGCACCTAATGGTCATGTCTCCTACGCATAGAAAATTTTAGGGGCGAATGTTCGCCCTTTGGCGAAATTAAGGGGTTTTAAATTTTTAGTGGGCGAATATTTTGTATCATAGTACATTTTTACAAATTACCTTAAATAGCCCACCTTATTTTAAGGGAGAGGGTAAAAAAGGTAAATTTAGCCCTTGAAATTAGGAGTTACAACCTTCCATTCGCCCATTTTCAAGAATAGGTTTTATTTAAGTGAATCCTACGGACCAAATACCATATTTATAAAAGAGGTATGGTAAATTGATAAAAATATAAATAAATGAGAAGTATGGTAAATAAATAAAACATTTTCTATATTTACTCCATAAGTCACCTTATATACATGCAAGGGTGTAAACAATTAAAAATATAAATAAAGTGGAGAAATGGTAAATAAATAAAACGTCTTTTTATACTTACTCAAAAGGTATGGTAAATAAATAAAAATATAAATAAACTAGACGTATGGTAAATAAATAAAACCCATTTTTATATTTAGTCCATAACGCTCGTTCTATTTACAAGAAAGAGGTTTTATTTAAGTGAATCCTATGGGCCAAAGACCATATTTGTAAAAGATGTATGGTAAATTAATAAAAATATAAATAAACGAGAGGTATGATAAACAAATAAAACATTTTTTTATATTTACTCCATAAGTCACCTTATATTTACGAACACTCAAAAATTCATTATATTTAGGTGAAGCCTATGGGCCAAATTCTATGGGCCAAATACGACAGGCCAAATTATTATTAATACCATGCAAAAAGACATTATTAACCCTAATATTAGTATTAATAAAAATAAATATGTCACATGG